>JAODVQ020150169.1:0-15293 GCA_025400075.2 Phenganax stokvisi
AGATTTCAGTAAACATTTATATGTTGCAGACTCAGTTTTAGGTGCTACGAATGTTTAGCACACAGCATGCGCACACTTTAGATTTATGAAAGTCCCTTCGATGCATGCATCTACTACTAAATTATCATTTTTAGATAGGTCTAAATTAGAAATGAGTGCCCCAATAATGTTTTTATTGATATACTCCAATATCAACTGTCCCTACCAGCATGTGTGCAAAAATCATTGCTGCAACTTCATTCAGCCATCTGTCCTGGACCTTGTCCTGAGGCTTCAGTCTTTTGAAGATATTTTTAAGGATGGACTTAATTGCTGTCAAAAATTCCTCAAAATCACTTTCCTAAAAGTCCAAATGTTTAATTGCCCAAGCAGGCATGGTACCCTAAAAATGAATTAGTCAATTGTAAAATGAGTGCTTGCATCAGGTTCGGTCAATGTTTTGATCATGATTGTAGATACAGATTGTAATTGTATGCATTATGAACTGTTTCACTCAATTGGTTCTTATGGTGGAACATTGCTACTGTTATATATGCGTGTAATATATCTATGTATTGCTCTGTAAGGTTTGTAATGTGGCTACCTGTTGTAGTTAAAATTAAACAATAAATCAGCTTTCTCTTGTTCAGTGGCAACTTTTCGTGTTCGAAACATCTTTCTATATCACTTTTTGATACATCATTCAAGTACCTTGTTTTCTTCCATAAAAGTCCAAAGTGCTTTCAGTTGCTGGTCATCGTGCGCAAACTCCTCAGGCACAGATGTATTGCAGATTGGATCTTGATGATAATCAAATCGGATTACTCTACCCAAGGTACTACAAAAAAGTTGTACACGTTCAAGAAGTCTGAATTTGACCACTACCTACAAGCAGGTGTGATATCCATGCTTCAAAATTATAATGGTCAATAAATACTATTATAGAAGCAGTGATGTGTCGTTCTAAATTTTATAAGGAAAAATCATGCTGATAGATGGTTGCAAAGTGTATTCACTGCTAAATCTGGGCCACATATTACCACCCCAGTTCAGGAGAATTAGACAACATCAAAACAGTCCTTTTTCGTATCAACATTCCTCCTGCGCTGAATCCCTGGTAAAGTCTTCCTTGCACTTGCAGCAAAAATTCGCAAAACGTTTTGCTGATGTCAGGATCATCCAGCATTACAACACCAGTTGAGTTGGCCAAGCTTTCTTTAATCTTTTTTCTATGCATATAGAGATGAGTAAGAAAATTTAACAATTCTTTACAAATTCCATGGTTGGAATTCACTATAGTAATCTACAAATATATGCTGCATCTGGAGCACACTTGTCCGACAAATCAATGTAACTGCATCACATACACCACCACTTTCAAACAGGAAAGTGGATGTTAAATATGACCAACAGGTCTACATAGTCACACAGGTTCGAGTATAACCATGGTGTCGTTAGGTCTCAAAGCAATGGCTACCCATACCTGTTCAGACTATGGTACCACAAGCTGACAACATAATACCAATATTGTATTATCAACAAAGCAATGACTAATTATTTTCCTGCTAAGGCAGGTCCTGTCCTTGGCACCTTGCATAACGGTGCAGATAAATTATGCAATGGTCATATATGCAATCCTGGTGCAGGACATGTAGCCTGGTGCAAGATCACAATTTAGTCTTGGCAAGTTATTAATGTGGTGCATGTTGCATTTTATTCGTAATTGCGAACCGCAGCATGAAGACAATTTAGCATGTACAGCAAGTCTTTCCAACTGCCATTGCCTGCACTGAAGCAAAGCGCTGCCATCAAATGTAGTAAGCCCTGGTAGATTGATATGTAACTTTGGGACATACTCACCAGAATAGTGTGGAGTCTGCCGTATTGTGGCAAGGTTGGCATTATTTTTCCATCTATTGTTTCAAGTAGTGCATGTACATAATCCCCGGTTAAATATATAACTATACTTACTTGCATACAGTATTGTGTACTGTGAAGTGCGCTTGAAAACCACAGCAAAATGCATTTGGGCATTATGTCATGTATTATAACAGAACAGGTATAGATATTCACCTGTCTGACATGTGAAAAGATGTTGCATGCACACCTGTAGGTAGTGAATTTGTTGGTGCACTGAATGTACCGGAAATGCATTGAAACAGGAGGCCAACAAGTCACACCTACTTTGTGTTTGTACTAGATCATGCTGTGTTCAGTTTCACGTTTGCAAATTCTGTGTTCTTGACATATTTTGCCATAAAATAGTTATACGCAGTTCCAAATCAATAGTAGCTACATGCGTGTTTGACCAGTTTGGTGTTAGGGCATGATTATGCTGCATATATAACAGCAGCAAATTTCTTCAGTTGACCAACATGTTTTGTCCTTTTGAGTGTATTCAAAATAGGACAACTTATGCTGCATGAAATCCAAATTTTCCAACACTGTGTCATATTGTACAAAACAATACAACAATATGCACCTGTTCCAGCATTTTCAGAAATGCTAAGGCTAACCCGCAGAAAGTTTATGACTAGGTGACAGTTGTGAAGAGTTGTACTTTAACAGTGCATGTACATATTCACCCAATGGGTGTTGTAAACAGTTGTGTTGAATCTATAGCCTATAGCAAGGTCTGGTATTTTGTCATGCTGTCCATCAACCATTTGGTGTGTAACAAGGCTGATCCAAGTACTACACTATATAGTCCATCTCCAGAAACCCTTGTCTGCTCATTATGGTAGGTGAAAACAGAATGAATGAATGCAAATGCGTACTCGCTCTAATGAGCACAAACGAGTTAGAAGAGGAAAATAGACAGTTAAAAATAGAGAAAGAAAATTTAACTCGTTTATACACAAAATTACAACAGGAAAAAGAAAATGCGACCAAAGATCAGCAAACATTAATAAGAAGCATATGCTCCACTAATCAGGAAATCAATGATGAAAATCATCGGCTTACACGTAAATTACACTTATACAGACATCTGCGCATCATTAACGAAGAAAAGATTAACAAGATTAAGAAAATGGATTCCAAATGCAGACAAAACACATCTGTATGTACTCATAATTGTACACATGATGAAAAAAACCGATACATCGAGCGCATTGTCTGCCCCCATCACTGTTTTACTTCGGTGTTGTAGAACCAGATGGGTGTTTTGAAGTAGAAGAAAGAAAAGATGATAATCGCGAAAATAAGAAGTCCTCCCTCTTTGAAAAAACTATGTAAAATCACATTTGTAAGTGACATTGAGATAGGAATAGAGTCAAATTATGTGAATCATCAAAAACTATATCCTCAGGGGTATGAATTTGACAATTTTACCTCTGAAGAACCAGTAGATTAATTTATTGATCTACGGTTGAGTACCAATTACAGCTGTTTTTGGGAAGCCTTTCTGATTGGTCATACAATGTACATAATCTCGTCTAAACGAATCTTCTGGACCAAGCTGTGGAAAGAAGAATTGAACACTCTGTTCCCATGTGTATACATCTTAAAAAAATGTGGGTGCACATATTGCAAATGGAATGAAAGAGATTTCAGAGAAAGCGATATGATTAAAAGCATACGTGAAGGCATATTGATAAAACATAAAGAACACACAAACTCAACCCAATATATTTATGGTGTTTGTCGACATGGTGAAAAACCCGCAGAATTTAATCACGGCGAAATGCAAAACTTTTTTATCAGTCATGAAGAACACATCAATGTACTCTTTAGTCTTTATTGTAAATATATTAAAAACAGTATTTTAGAAGAAATTTTATGTCAATAATATCCTTCAATAAATAATTTGAAATAGCAATCTTCTTCTGAATAATTTTCTTTCAACGAAAATAAACTTAATACTACGATAGTCATATTGTCATATTCATACTCATTCAAGTAGTCTCAGTTAGCAATGAGGTGTTTCTTCCGTGAAGTGTTTCAATGGAAATCTCTCCTTGAAATACTCCCTATCAAACTTCAGTACATCTCTCTTTAAAAACTTGATGTATAGGTCTTTCATGTATGAAAAATTCATAGTATCATTTACTGGTGGTATACGCACATCATACTTCATAGCAACCTTGTAACGATTCAATAATATTTGCTTGGCATCATATTCCCTTTCTAACTAGTGAATCACATGTGTCGGTTGAGATCTCAACCATTCAATGCTCTTATTCAAGCAATGCGCTAACTTCTCAATATTAATCGTATTTGCTAGATTAAGCATCAAACTGCTATTCAAATCCGCAAACTGAATCTCAGATGTTTTCCTTTCCATAGAGTACAAAAGTATGATAAAAAAACACTTTTCAACACACATTTACACAAAAAATCAAAATTTTTGATTTCTTCAAAAACAAATACATTCATGATATCTATTTAAAAAGGTGTACACTTTGGAAAGTCTTTACAAATATAACATTTACAAAGCCACGAGTGTTTCTCATCTGCTTAAAAATACAATGATCTTCATCTGTCACACGAGACTTGCAATAGCAGTATCCCTTAACTACTGCACAACACTCTAAGAAATAATGAACATCGCAACAACTGCAAATGTTGCCCTCATGCTTCATTTTCAAATGTTGTATCTCAGAAAACACTGTCATACACCCATCGGGGTCTCCAATGGAAATTTCTCAGTCTCTTTGTATACTTGTTCATTATTCTTGTCAAAGATACACCATGTAACACGTGCAAAAAATATTAGGGTAATACCGATCGTTCAAAGAGACTTTAACATCAACGTCCTGTACAACTTCTTTAACCATATCTGTATAAGCTGTACACTCACAACTTCCTCGCTCTTTTCTATTTTATCCTTCACCATCAGCAGATATTTACGATATGTTTCTATACATATTTGCTGCTTAACTCTTAGCATATCTTGTATATCACGAAATGCTGGGTCTAGTAATATTGATTTTTGCCTTTGTTGCACAATTTTTCAGGTAAAAATTTATTCTCATCAATACATTTAGTCAAATATGCGTCGCCAATAAAAGTTTGGACAATTGCGATTGTTTGCTGATTTGTTTCGCGCTCTGTCATCTTACAAAAATTGATATTTCAAACACTATGTTATGCAAAGTGTAAAAATCATCTGTGTCACGATCATCATCCAACTCATGTTTTATAATTTTAGCTTTAACACCATGCCATATTTTTCCTATCACAAGTTCGCAATCAATCGTGTATTCGCTAACACCCTTAATAAAAGGATTGTTAATATTGCTCACGAGTACAAAATCACTATATTTTACTTTTTCAAACAATGTGACTTTACCACGAAAACACCATTCTAACTCCATATAATCATTCTCATAATTGTAACAAGCCATCATTTAAAATGAATAACAAACTGTGCCTAGTGGTCTTTATTTACAAGATCTTTAAAAGACATAACATCTACAACAAATTAAGTAAAAAAGCCATCTTAAAACCCATTACATTATAAATTCAAGTAAAAAATCCCGAAAAGCATTTCTCGACAGGAAAAATGTGTCTCCAGATTATAATCTCAATCTTCAAACCATTTTTGCGGACACAATTAAAAAAACATACATGTCTAATCTTTCAAAGCATTTTTCCACATCCGTTGTTTTCCATCCAATTATCCAATTATCCCTTCTTTGGCACATACGGTCCAGCATATGTAACATAATTTTCATATCTATTTGTCCTCGTTCAATTTCCTCGACTCATTGAACAACTAACAGCAAAATAAAGCATTGTTGCAAACGCTGAGACACACACGATGAATGCCGCAACCAATAGAAAATAACAACAATATTTTTTTGTCATACACATGTGTACTTCTTCATACACATGAACCAATCAAACTCAAACCAAAATCTTTTATGTCATTACCTCTCGAATCCAAAAAAGTTATCGAACTCGCGCCTTGCTGTAAAATTTTCTCGGCTTGTTGAAAAACATCCGGCAATTGCAGATATAACTATGAAGTATATTATAGCTATAACTGCCAAAGCGAATAAAAGAAACATAAAAATTGAATAATACCAACAACCATTTTAATCGTTGTTTGTGATCGTGAACTCCTAGAACTTTTGAACAATGAATTCCAATCTATTGATATCGCTTTTATTGTGGAGTTTTCTACCACCTTGTATAATAACACACGAAAAATTCGAAAGGTTCGCCTCTTCGAAAATATACTCCAATAATTTCTTATTTACTATTTCATACATAGAGACAGAAGGGTAATGCCCAAACTCAAACTCACCTCCAAAAAATTTACTCAATATCTTGCAAAAGCTATCAAATTTAATGACTTGATAGGCTTTGCAACCATAAAAACTTAAACTATATGATTTCTTCGTGTACCAAAGCAATTTTACTTCTGTCATTTTACTTGTAAAAAGTGATGCTCGATTTGACTATATCAAGTTTATCATACGCTTGATTATAGTGTTTTTTTTTACTGAAACGAGCACGTGTGATACACGCTGATATATATGATATATTACAAAAAAAAACCCACTTCAGTTCCACGTCCATTTTTTCTTTATTTGAAATTTAAACATTTTTACATCACTCTTATCACCTATTCTAATACCGTGTTTTTCTAAAAGAATTTCATCAGTTCCTGACTCATATATATGCTGCACTGTTTTCTCATCTACAATACTATATAAAAACACGTAAGGATAATGTACAAATTTAAAATCATCCCATAATATTTACGCATTATTTCACAAAAATGCGATAATCTAATCACTTCCATATAATAATAATCATATAAACTATACAAGTCCGAGTACCAAACCAACACGGCGCGATCTTCGTTTATCATATCTCTTCACTTTGCTTGTTCTTGTTTTGATACGGTTTTGTAGCTCTGAGTCTTTTCCTAAAATCTTGAATACTACCGATAAGTTCTCATGCACGTAGTTACAATATTTACAACTTTTATCCCATAGCAATGCAGTTTTCTCGTCCAACTGCTTTTTCAAAGATTTAACTTCTTCTAGCTCGCACAATTTGATTTCTTGCTCGATAACTTCAAGCCTAAGCCATATAGCATCATAAAACTCTTTCTTCGTCGAAGTGTCACCTACGCGATGTAGCCAACCCACTATAGTATCTTCGTAACTTGGTAAACCTACAGACTCACTTATCGGAATCACTAAAACTGTTCTTCATCTAAAAGCTTCTCTGTCTCGTACCACTGTTTTAATACTTCATTTGTTTCCCTATCTTTTATAGCAATACACTCTTTCAATTTCATTGGAAACAAATTATGATAATCCACCCCGATTCATTCACATTCCTGCTTCGTAATGACATTCCTTATAAAATTTTGCTCAGCATTCAACAATTCAAGCTCCATTTTTTTAATCTCGTCCATCGCAAATACCTTCTTATAACACTCCTTAAAATACGATGGAGCATTGTCATATACTTCATGCATATACTTAATACATTCCGTCTGCATTGCTCATTTCATCATAATATAACCTGTTATTGCGCTATTGTGTATAATAGCCGAACGTTCCTGTACATAATGGTTCAAAATGAACAACGCAATACATGCATACACGATTCATATTTGTTACCCGGCAGCTTCCTCAGGCACGTATGGTTCTATAATATAACATAATCCTTTTCTCTTGATAAATTGACCGTGTGTAGTCATAGGTATCATAGTAATATTACTGTAAGGCGATGGTGAATTATACAGTATTTTAATAATCTGCTGTGTTTTCTCCATAACTTACACACCGATAGCATCCCAAAACTGCAGTGCTGCAAAACCACCTTTTTGACGTCTCCATCTCCGTTTTTGCTTTCTTATACAACCACAGCGCTGCCCAACTAAATCCGATCTTTGATTTTTTAGTAAGAAATGATTAATCAAACTTCCTAAAAATCCACCTCTCTGTCTTCTCCTTTGTTGCTTCATCATGATTTTGTACAGTATTTATTTTATACCTCCCGAAACTGTATTCACGCATTCCTTCATATATTCGCTGCATTTATTTTACAGTCACCGGATAATATACTTCAAAGAATTATACCACCTTTATTTTTTACATGACATTTTTATTCGCTTGTTGTATTTACTTCAAAGAATTATGCTGCTTTTACTTTTTACACTGCATTTATTCGACCGACGCATTTATTTCAAAGAATTACGCCGTCGCTTTTATTTTTACGCTGCATTTATTTATCCGTCACTAGACCATCTACTTCAAAGAAATGATTCCGACATGTTTGAGCATTCGAAAAAACACAAGAAAAAATTGAATTCCTGTAATACGAAACCACCCATGCAAATCAAATCTGCTCATTCAATGCGTGAGATTTGTCAAGGTAACATCTCACATCAGGGTGTGTGAACCAAGAAAAATTGGTATTCGATTACTTAAGGTTATTGTTATTAAAAATAACTTATACACGTCAATCAGCAAAAAATACGCTTACGAGCACGCGTGTGCGTAACTTTATCATATGCACGTGTTCGTGCGCTCGCTCGCACGATATTTCAAGTTGCATAATTTTTTTATTCGCCAAAAATTCTCTTTTCGCTTTTGTTATCAAACCTAAAACATTTTCGTTTCAACGCTAAAAACCAATACCGTCACCCAAAATTTCCATGCATAATTTAACATAGTAGATTTTAACGACCCCCCCCGGAAAATCACCCGATTTTTGCTGATTAGACAAGTTATTTTTAGTAACATCCTGAACTAATATATACTAATTTTTTTTGGTTCACACACCCCCCAAAGAAAGATTAATATATATATATATATATTTTATTCGACTACTTTGATGAGCTCATTTAAAACGTCTATCCATTTATAGGTTCCTTTGAAGTAAAAGTATTTCCACATGATCGTTTTCAAAGTTCAGTTAAATCTTTCTGCGATGGCTGCTTTTTTATCGGACCTTGTGGAGAAGTATTTTATTTTATAGGAATATAACAGATTTTTAACACCCACATTGTAGGACTCTTTTCCTTCGTTGCACTCCACCACGTCAGGATATTTTTTAAACCTGGACTCAAACTTTTCTAACCATTTTTCAACAGCTTTGGTCATGTTTTCGGTATGTTTTTTACACACTGGGATAGCAAATGTATAACTGGATAAGATATCCACAGCTGTTAGGATCCAATTGTATCCTTCGTTTTTATATCTAAGGTTGCTCATGTTCACTAAGTCTAGTTGTATTTGTTCGACAAGCTCGTTCACGTAGGTTTTTTGTGTTTTATATTTTTTGACGACTTTCTTTTACCTTGTATAAGTGTCTTGCGTTTTCAGCCATTCTTTGACTTGTTTTCTGGTGATATTTAAACCATCTTCTAATGCTTTTTGCCAAAGTACTTTCGCATATCGATAGCCAGTTTTTGGATTGTAATACATGTTGCATAGTCCTTGTTCTTTTTTAAAGTTTGAAGGTCTGATTTTATCCATTTATTCTATATAAAGTTTGAGTAATATGGATCTCCAGGTCGCCAATATTAGTACTTACATCGAAGCTCAACTTGTTGTAAATTCCATGATGTATTTGCACCGAGCTTTCTATATTTTTATATTGCGTCATGGATCCATTTAAACTTTGCGTTGTAGTAATAGGTAAGGTCGCGATAGTAGAACTTAATTTTCCATTTGTATCGAAATTCTTACACTTGTCCACGGCATCGCAACTTATAGTAACATATTTTAGTCCTAAATAGATCTCAGCTTCGTTCTCCCTGTCTGTCCACTTATCCGCTTGGACAAGTTTATTTTTCTCAAACCATAGCAGAGGTCCAAAGTGTCTCAAGTTGGTGATTTTGTTGGAGCAAATTCTGGTCTTGTTGGTGCTTGGAGTTTTTTTGAGTTTGATGCCGTTTTCCGCTAATTGTTTCACGATGTCTTCAAACGTATGGTGTCTTTTTAGAATCTTTAATGAATTATTACCTTTGACAAACCAAAAATTATTTTCTTTTAAGGTTACATTTTTATAATTCCAAAAAATAGTAGCAGTTTTGACGAACAATCTATCACCGGAGTTTTCTTTTTTGATTCGATCCAGTTGAACTTCCTTATGTTCGTTTTCTATAAATACAGTTAGCTCGTTCACCTCATTCACATTCGTCTTCATTTATTTAAAAGATTTTTCTTAAAATAAATGGACATTTATTATGAGCAGAGGTATGGTAGTAAAGCAAAAAGACTTAAAGATGCTTGGTGTGAAGAAGATGCAAGACGAGAGTTCTTATGGATGTATCCCCACTCTGCTCTAAGTGAATTCGAGTTTGGTTGTAGCGTTAAACCAGTAGGAGACAAATTAAAGTTGTTTAATGAAACCTATTATAAAGCAAGACCTAAGCTTAGATACGGTATCGGAACCTATGAGTTTGAACATAATCCAGAATGGATTAAATCACTTGGTATTTCCAACAAAGAAATAAACGAGCAATTTGATCATCAATGGATCCCCGCATGTGGAATCATTTTGGAACCGTAACAAAACTAAAACTCGCAGATAATTCTAAGTTGGGTTTTAAGAGTTTTAGAATCTATGTTAATGAGAACAACTATTTTACGAGCAAGTTTGATGCGTTGAACAACAAATGGATCACCGACAAGGAAAGCGACCAAATCAAGATGCTCAACAACAAGACCAACCCTTACTTTACCAGTTTGTTAGCAGCATACATGATTTCTTATTTGGGAGGTATGAGCGTAGAATACATTAGAAGGAAAAACCAACCGAGTATCATTTCAAGTATAGCAAACTACTAGTTTTATTACCACATGAGACAATTTCTTTGATACATTGATGAAAATATCATCAAACTCATACGAGATAAAGCACCCGTAGAAAATATTTGGGTGGATAAGCATGAAAAAGTACACTGGGTGGACTCTAAAAAATTTGGTACTTTGATGACCCACTTCTTAAACCGCCACAAGCAAGGTAAAATTAGAAACTATAAATACGACATCGGAAATTACAACACGATTAAAAAAATAAAGTATCAAGAAATTTCCAAAACCATCAACAAATCACCTGATGATTGGAAGCTATTCATGAAAAAGTCTAGTGATGCACTAACGGAACTCAGACAAAAATTGTTACAACAAGCCGTGGAATCTTACGTTTACTTGGTTCCGGGAGCAGAAGCAAACACCTGTTGGAGTATCATTAATTAAGGTGCCAAAAGCTTGCAAACTCAAAATGTGCTCCACGAGTTAGTTAAGGCCACGATCACAGAAGATGACGTCACGATGATGATCTCGCTATGAAAAACACCAATGTTGTTTTAAACATGGTGATCGGTCCTGGAATGATTTTAGTTCCCTCCAATATGATCTTCTTAGAAAAACTGATTGAAGGACTTAACATGTTAACCATAGCAACAAATCAAATGAAATTTGGTGAAAATAAAAACCTTAATTATATAAAACCTATAATAAAACCCAAGCAACCTAAGATCGAAGTCGAAGATGAGCAAAGCGAGTACAAATTTAAAAAAACAAAGATCGAAGTTGAACCACTTAAACTGAAGCTACCTAAGATCAAAGTCGAACAGTCTACAAATAAAGCCTCTCATAGTTCACAGAATTTAGAAGTCCCTGGTGAAAGCTATGCCGCAAAGTGCTTGAGAAGTTAAAAAACAAAGCAAACCACAAAATCGAGTCCAATAAATTACTTATATTATCAAATCGAACCGACATCGTATCGAATCAAAATGACATCACATCAAATCAAAACAACATCGCGTCACATCAATCACACATCGAGACACATCGAACAACCAACTTATACTTATGAATCGACGATTAACGGCAGCTAATTTAACAACTATAAGATCGCTTAAAATCAACATCCCCAAGGAAATCTCAAGAACATTCATATATAGTTTTTCTTATAGATCCATAGCAAGTAAAATGTATCTCAATCCAACACCCACACCTTCTAATTGTGGATGGCACAAAACAACAAATGGACATCATGGACATAAAATCCTTAATTATGTAAAACCTAAAATAAAACCCAAGCAACCTAAGATTGAAGTTGAAGACGAGCAAAGCAAGTACAAATTTGAAAAAACAAAGATCAAAGTCGAACCACTTAAACTGAAGACACCTGAGATCGAAGTTGAACAGTCAGCAAACAAAGCCACTCGTAGTTCAGAGAATTTAGAAGTTGCAGGTGTCATGCTTGTAGCTGGTGTAGTTATTGCAATATATATACTATAATAAATGACAATGTATTTTGGCTACAATAACAAAACAAAAAATGAAAGGCTATGCTGTGAAGCGCTCGAGAAATTAAAAAAGGAAACAAACCACAAAATCGAGTCTAATAAATCACTGATATTATCAAATCGAGCTGACATCGTATCGAATCAAAATGACATCACATCAAATCAAAACAACATTGCATCACATCAAACAGAGATCGAGACACATTGAACAAATATCACATTGAACAACCAACTTATACTTACGAATTGACAATTAGCGGCGGGTAATTTAACAAGTATAAGATCGCTTGAAATCAAGATCCCCAAGGAAATCTCGAGAACATTCTTATATAGTTTTTCTTATAGATCCATAGCAAGTAAAATGTATCTTGATCCAACACCCACACCCTCTAATTGTGGATACCCTCCAAAGAGTTCCACAATTTATCTGCCAAATTTCAACGATAAAACCAAAATCATGTTGTTAGAACACTCGTTCGACAACGACACCACCATCATGAGTTTTACGATTAGATACACTGTTCTTATGTTAATGAAAGGTGGCATGAAACAATAAATGGACATCATCGACTTGGATATGAGCTCCGTAAAACCTGTAATGCCTACGTCTGGATTGTTTGGTGGTAGTCAAGGGTTTACAGCGGGTGTTTCATTTTAGCTAAGAGATATGACGTCGAACATCAACGCCATGGTCATGTTTTTCAATCGAATCTTAAAAATATCTGATGAGGACTACAGAAACGAATCAAATTTGGAGATCTTGGTTGAAATGAGGTGGACGAGTTTGTAGAGTAATTATGCAACAGGTAAAATAAACTTGCCTATAAAGATTTTTACTATCATTGTAAAGCGCTCTGCGAGCCTTTGACTATTTATAATAAACCATTTGAAAACCATTTGACCACTGTTTATAACGATTTTTATTATCATTTTGAAGTGCTCTGTGAGCCTTTCACTTTTAATTATAAACCATTTGAAAATTACTTATAAAGATTTTTATTTTCAAGGCCAAGGGCTGCGAACTGTTTTCAAGCAATTTTTTTACATAATAAATGAGTGAACCTACAACCACACAAAACATCCCTACACAAAAGACGCTAGTTCAACTATCACTACGCAAGTAAAAGTTAAAGATCTAAAGAAAGTCGAGTGGGTAAAAAGCTAGCTGTGTTGTCCAGGGAAGCAAAGTTAAGAAAAAAAGCAAAAATCATCAAACATGAAAACACGACCAAAAGAAACTGGGGATATACACCAGTGATCGTAATAGTTTCATCACTAGGATTCGGTATAAGTTGTTATTTTTGGCATCGTAATTCTAAGATGGAACCTAAGCTAAGTCCAGTAGTTGAACATGAAGAAGATTTAAAACCTACTTCTAGTAAAAAAGTTTTAGAGGATGTAAGGTTCGACACGTTCAACTAAGTAAAATAGTGCTGATGCTAAAATGTAGGAATAAATTTTTTTTATATAATAAATGAGCGAACCAACCCAAACAAAATACATAAATCAATTATACAACGCAAGCATGTTGACTTTGTCTGCTGTCAGCATGTTGATGTTGAGCAAGAAAGCGTTTGGAGAACCTTTGGGAACCCCACATTCAATACAAGGAACTTTGAAATTAGCTGGAGCCATCATGTTGGGATTGATCGTTTGTAAGGTATCTTGAAGACAAGAAAATAATTCCAGTAAAGTTTGAAAAATGAACCTATAAATAAATGGCTTTGATGATCGCAGCAGGACTATTTAATGTGGTAGCTTTTGCCAGTGTAGGATTTTTGTTTAGTAAATTGAACCACCACAGATACGAAGCAGAAATGAATCATTACAACTTGGCCATAGAAAAACTCGCAAAGGACAAAGAAACTTGGTACGAAAAAGAAGTAGCTAGAAAAAAGAAAAAAGCAAGACTTAGACAAGAATTGAGCAACGCCAACAAAGACATTAACACAACCAATAAAAATCTTGAAACGCTTAAGAAAACGTTGGACAATGTTAGATTACAATGGACACCGGAACCAAGAGATCTCTCATTTTCAATGATAAATACTTTTTATTTCTACCATTAAATCTTTTATAAAGTCCGTATTTTCTTATACTTGGAAGCACTTCCAAAATCACCCAGTCTTGAAATTGCTCCACCGATTGTAATTTGCTATTAAAGACCAAGGAATAAACTCCAGATTCGGATATAAAAATACGTGAGGGACCACCCCAGTGTTTCACTGGGTACCATAAATTATTCGTCATCTTATACTTTTCTTTAACATGACATCTATTAGCATCATCTGTGTCTTTACATCTGAGTGCTAAGGCAACCTCTTTACCTTTAAACAAATGTTCTTTTTTTCATCCATATGAGTTTGGATGGATAGCTTTAAGTTTTGTTCTCAAAGTTCTTAATAAGAAAAGTGTTCATTGCCTGTTTATTTATACATTTTGTTTTTACTCTGGGCTCTGATATCCAAATAGTATTAGGTTGTGTGTTTGAAAGGGGGTGGTGATTCACCGCCCCCTTGAAGAATAGGTGTTTTGATTGTGTTTTATATTTTTCATCCACATGGTCTATAGACCAATTGCAGTTACCTCACAAATTACTTAGAAACTGTTGTTAAGGCACATCTGGAGGACAAGCAATCACGAGCGTTTTACAAATATGGTGACGGGTGTACCAAAAAAAAGCGTAGCAAAAAAAGGTTTGCTTTCTGATTGTGTGAAATCACTGGACTCTATTGGGTGCAAAGAATGGTATTTGGCAAAGTTATGGTATTTGGATCCGTATGAAATATCTAGAGAAAACTGGTGCAACGATGTGGACTTGTGGCCGTGCGCCATGTATATCCATGTTGGAATGTATTTACTTTTTTCTCAAAGCCCTTACACTAGGGAGCAGCTTATGAACTATAAAAGCTTGGACTGTTACCAGAAATTTGTCAGTGGATGGGTTAGAGAAATCTTGGTGAAGAAGTTCAACAACAAAGAGTCCTGATAGCCAAGGTATATGAAGTCGTATTGCATTGTAGTCATGTTGTTTGTTGCGGCCTTCAGATTGTGGATTGTGATGTAGCTTCTTTGTATT
>JAODVQ020150380.1:0-36904 GCA_025400075.2 Phenganax stokvisi
GGAATGGGGAGAGGGCAGGGCAGCGAAGGAGGAAGTGAGCACCATCTTCGGACTCGGAGCCACATAGTCTGCACGTCGAGATCCCATCGGAGCTACTAAATCTACATATGTCCGACTCTAGACCGTGACAGTTGACGAGAAGGCGAATTCTGTAGTTATTGAGACGTGTTAGGGAGGTAGGCCTAAAGTAATGGACAGGTGCGGAAGAGGCTTGCCTAAGCGGAAAGAATCGCAGTTTGCAGCAGGTAGGTGAGCACATTCATCAGCGAATTCAGAGAATTCCAAGGCCAAGAACTCTTAGGGGTCTGTTGCGCATGCGCAGATTTGTATAAAACACCATGTATAATGATTAAACAGAAGAGGAGATGAACGTAGACAAGACAACAGATAAAGAACGCACAAGCTGTTGTTCCTATGCCTCAGCCAGTCCGACAAGTCAGTCACCTGTACTGTGAGTGTATGTGTGTATGTGTGTGCATAATGGGAGAGGGAGGAGCCTGGGTATCACGTGTGCATATGAACAAATGCATGTGTTTCGTGTTTGCATATGTGTTTGTGTAGCAGGATATGTGTATGTATGTATATTTATGTACAGTGTTTGATGTGAGACAAGCAAATCATGTCTTGTTGAGTCGCAGTACGATCTGATTCCTGGTCCTGTTGAGGTGGGCCTTTTGAGAGAGACTGTTTGATGAGAGGTTGCTGTCTGATAGCTCTGAATCACTCAATCTCTGCACATACAACACCCACACATGAACGATCACATCAAGTGAAAATACATAGGCTATATATGACACGTCACAGAAAATTGGTGGAGCTATGATAACAATAATAAAATTAAAGTGATTGTGGCAGTATTATAATAATATAATTATATGTAAGGGTGAAAATTTACAAATTTTACTGAAGATGGAAAAACCAATCATTCCACTTAAATAAAGTAGTTCTTAGGTATACATATACCACTATACATATGTATGTATGTATGTATGTATGTATGTATGATGCAACAATAGAGAATGATGTACAGTAGTACACAGTATATTGTATAGTGGATAAGACACCATTGGTCTAATGGTTAGACCTTACCCTCTCAAGTCTACACATTGTATCATATACTATTGGCTATACATATACACACACTAGTAGAATAATACAAGGAGGTGACTTACATGTGAAGGTTTAAAGCTGTTGGGTCTAGAACTCGATTCCTGTGAACCACCAACTAGTGCCTGATCCTGCAGAAAAACAATTCTCCAAAAAGACATTTAAACATTAATCAGTTGCACAAACCCTGCCAATAGTGGTCGCTGGCTTCTGTTCCCTAGAGAGAGATGATTCATCTACAGACATACAGCTCTCGTCCTCCTCCTCCTCTTCTATCCCCATAGAGGAAGGCACACTGTTGGATACAGTTGCCATTGACTGAGTCTGCTGTGAATTTACATCGACACGGGAGGAAGAAGAGGAAGAGGAGGAGGAGGAAGAAGAAGGGAGAGAGAGTGTGCTGGCAATGGTGGAGATAGGTATTGAATTAGAGAGAAGAGGAGAGGAGGACGAAGACACTGTTTCAGGGACAGGAACGGGAGGTAAGGACTGAGGGAATGGACTGGTGTTGATTACTACTAGAGAATCGTCACTGGATGAACTCTGCATGAGAGAGAGAGAGAGAGAGTCGAGAGAGGATCAGCTTATTTCAAATATATACAACAGTAAAATACTTCAGACAGCACACTACAACAGGCACGCAAACCATTTCGCAATTCACCAAGCATAAAAATCATGCAAAAAGTGATTCTTACTTGTGTGAGGCTGTGACTAGTGCTCTCCTCCAGACTATGCTGTAAGAAACTCACAGAACTATCAGTATCCTATACAGGATGTACAATAACCAAGCTAAATCACAGAGAGCAATGTAACAGACAGACAGAGGGGTTTCATATAGAGTGGATACTTAAAGCAAGGGACACATTCGTGCGTTATTTTCCTGGTCCTGAATGAGTATTCGAGGTCAGATTTTACCTATTACAGTAGCTCTCTTAGTAAATTAGTGTATTATACTAGAAAAATGTTATATAAGTGATAGAAAAGTGTTGGTTGTAATGAGGTTTCCCTAAGACTGTATGTTGTTTACCAGAGGTTCCACTGTAATACAGCATACTAGAACGTACCAAACCAGAGGTTCCACTAGAATGTATAGTATATACCTTATCGGTAGTTAGTTGATCTTGATCTGTTGACTTAGTAACTGACTTGGAACCAGATTGGGAGAGTTTCTGAACGAAACTCGATAGAGCACTCTCCAACTCCTAATCTCATACAATTTGAAAAGTCACACTGTATGGAGAGAGAGACTAATTACTGGTTGGCTGACCTTTTTCTCTACTGGTCCTATGTCACTCTTTGATCTCTTAGGAGCAGACATGGGAGAAAGATCATCTTCTCTCTGTCTCTGTCTCTTGTTGTAGAGGATTGGTGATGGAGTCTCCACTAGCTGGGGAACAGAAAAGGAATGGGGAGGAGGAGGAGCAGAAGGAGAAGAATAAGAGGGTGTGGTTAGCCTTCTCTATATGTCAATAGGGAGCTTACCGATCCCACCGAACGTTTCCGTTTATTAGGAGGAGGAAGAAGAGAGGGAGGCAGATAGTCCGACAGCTGTTTTCTATAAACAGGAATAGAATATGTACATATTGTTAGGTGGTCTACCACAAATTAGCAATGCTCACCTTCTGACATGCTTGACTTCCAATTCTGTACCATTTTCAAAATTTGGATTTGCATGGCTTACTTTTAGAACTGCAAATGGAATGAAGAGCAATAACAAAGCTTTGTGTTACTCTTATAGAGCATTGGTTGAGCTGCAGGGGGTATATACTGCCACTCAATTTACTTGGTGAAGCCAGTGTAGACATGATCAATGTACACGCAATTTAACCTTGAAGCAGTCAGTGTGGACATGGGTTTTTAATGCCAAGTGTGTCTGTGATAAGGTGATGCTTTAGATATACCTGCATTGGTGAAGACTTGTATCTCATATGTGATGGTAATGTTGACTCCTCCTGCTGGGCTCTTCTTGAAGTCCAGACCTATGAACCACATTGATACCTGCTCCGATCTTAGAATGGAAGAGGTAAAGGAGAGTGAAGACAAGGACAAGAGGAATTAAAAACTATGTACTACTAGCTACATGATGAGGAGGTGGTGGTGGAGGAGGAGGAGGTGGAGGGGGAGGAGGAGGAGGAGGAGGAGAGGGAACTATATATGTAACCTGTACTATATACATAGTTAGCGTGAGAAGGCACAATACTATGGTGATATTACACGACATAAACCCATCAATACATACTACATATCTCCTGGGGGAATTCGTTCACTCAGTCAAAGCTCAGGTTTTCTAAGTTAGTCTTTTAAAAAACCTACTTTTCTCCCGGAGGAGGTCCAAACATTGTGGGATAGACGTGAGCCAATTCGATTCCTTCATTAAATTCCAGTTTACTGACCAGAATACGAATCTTTGACTCCACCAATCCTGACCTGCACAAACAACAACTTTACCTCTACCACATATACATATATAGTGAAAGGAGACCTCTGATTAAAGGACACATTAGATAAAACCCTCTCTAAAAGGACATAGATCTAGGTTTAAAATGGCCACTTCACTTATCACCCTAATTATTGTATTTTAAACCTCCATAAAAACCAGGTTCCACAATAAAAATGGAAAATTTATGAAGTATTGTTACTAATACTTACCATTTGACGTGGTTCTCAACAGACGAAGACTTGGCACATATGACAATGTAATGCCTATAGAGCAGAGATACATACATTAGGGAAAGGCACATTGTATAACATACGTATATTAGGTACCGAACAATACTATACATGTATCCCATTCACTGTACATACCCTAATTCATATGAGTGATGAAACTGGGTTGAACTTGGTTGAACTTGGTTTCAGACCCTGGGTTCAACTAACTTGCCATGCATGATTCAACCCACTTTACTTACACTTGTATAGGCCTATATATACCCAGGGTACATGATGACAGACAGTGATAGAGAACAAGGCTTTCTATTTTTGTATTGGAGTTTACTTGTAGATGGTGAAGAAGCTTAGAGGTTCAAAGAGGTCCTCCCAGGTCTTCCTGTCCAGTGTTATGTCAGTACACACATCCAGTCCTGGTCAAGATTTAATACATCATACAATATGTATACAGTACAAGTAATAGATTGCCACATACAACCGAGGTGGTCACTATAGATAGGCTTCACTGTACTATGTACTGTATGTATACTGTATTCTAAAAGACCTCTGCTGAATTCGTTCATCATGATTGATCTGGTGGAGTAGGTGACATTGAAGGTGGAGTTCTGTGCCGGGTAGGCAGGTGTTATGATTGGCATCAGGTGACTCCTGTCTGAAGGATTAACCTACAGGTAGAACATCAATATCTTTAAAACAGTACTATAATGCACTACTTATCCAAGCGCATCAGGACATAAATAGATAGTTTTGGATGGGTAATTTTTTTCAGCTGAAAGAAATAACTACATCTAGTACACACATGTAAGCAGGAATTGGTTATTTAAAGTTTTATTTCAGAAATAGGTCACGCTTAAGTAGCCATCACTGGGTTATCACGATCATAAATGTGTAATACTCTAATTAGAGCACACCAAATACAATAGGGTGGAGAATAAAGGGGTGTGGCTCCAGCAAAAGCGCATGAACTGATGATTATTAATGTTACCTTTGGATCCCACTGTTGTAGTTTAAGATCCAACAGGTCTTCATCCATCTTCTTCAGTAACACTGGTTGTGGCCACTCCCTGAATCAGACAAAGACATGGAAAAGTGTAAGAATAGTATTGAGTTCCTGATTCATAGTACCATCTCTGAAAAACGAAGAAGAACTTGAGGACTATGGTAGAAGCTGCAGCATTGGGATAGAGCTGACAAGTTCTGGCCACCAGCATAGCCCACGATACTCCTCCTAGATAACCTAGTGCATTAGAATAGACTCCACGACCTGAAGAATGGAGAGGGAAGAGGAGTAATGGGTTCATAACAGGCTTTGGATAAAAGAGATCATTTGCCCCCCCCCCCCTGGTGAGTTTTTGGTTCCCCTGAAAACAAAGAGTCAATGTTTGTCCCCCTAACAATATCAACATTTCTCTTTTGCCCCCAAGTTGAGTGAATTTCTAATCTCAGTCCGGAGAGGGGTTGAGGAAAACAGATGCAAATATCACACCAGAGCAATCAAACAAGGTTTCTATGGGGGCAAAACGCACATTACTGAGCACATAAAATGTGCCTTATGAATTCAGATCACTTTACAACTTCCCATACTACCAAATACTTGTTACAATGCCAAGGTATGTAGTTACGTAGTAGATACATATATTGGATAGAGAATGTACATACTATGTTTGGCCCATAGTTTGATGGCTCTAAGAGCTTATGCGTGTACATACGCTGGACATATGAAACACATGAGTTTTGCCCAGTCTGATCAATGGCCCTATGTATATATCTGAAGCTATGTATGTAGGTAGAAATACATACGTTTGGCCCACAGTTTGATGGCTCTGAGAGCCAATCTAAAGCTCTCCTGTTGAGGAACCAAGGTGAGGATGGCGTCCGTCACGCGACAACCATTCAGACTGCGCACAGACCTCTGGTCGAGGTTCTTGAGCAGTGAGGCATCCAAGAGGTCCAGGTTATCCGTTATATTTGGGAGGGACACTCTCGAGAACAGAAGATCCATCTGCAGTAGGAAGAACAGGAGGAGTGGTTAAGAGTGTATAATAAGGGGTGGGAGAAAGGAGTGATACTCCACTATAGTGCACACCAATATTTGCCAGTAAAGTATGCTATTGCTCGGTCCATAGAACTGTAATGTAGAAGAGCGCTCACCTCAATTCCGAGGTATTCAAGCTTTATGACAGGGACATATGCCTCCTCCACAGCCTATAGTGGGATCAATACATCATAACATGAGAAGAATGAAATTAAAACATACTACATTTCATGGGCTACTAGAGTTTGGTGGTGCCCGCAAGTATAGGGAGGGAGCTCACCCTGATGTTGGTGACTGCCTTGTCTTCCTGCAACATTTGAAGAAATGAGGAGAAGAATTCGACGCGGCCAACGTGTCGTGGAGCCACCAGCAGAGTATCTATATCAGCACCTACATACAGTGTACATACAGAGAGAGAGGGAGGTGATGAGGGTGAGGCTCCTGTTTGGTTCTATGATTCAAAGAACACTGAAATGGTATATACCACAGTCACTATTGCAATACAGTACACCTGTGTTTCATACATACACCCAGTGTAGCCTGGGTGATGGGAAGACCCACCATTCGGACATAAAGAACAGAGGAAGAGAGAAACAGAAAGGTGATGTTGAGGGTGGCAGTTGTATATACCTTTTCCATGTACTCCAAGACGATATGAACCAAAAGTGAATATCTTTCCTCCCACCTCCTTTGCCTCTTGCTCTGTTTTACCCTGAAGGAGAAAACAACATCTCGCCAGTGTAGTGTAATGTTACTACATAATACTACGATGCCTGCATACATTTTTTAAGCTGACTTCGAAAATCCATTTCTTCATGAGCTCATTAAGTTTTCCTAATACCAATAGCCTGGAGAAAAAGAGAGGATGATCAGCTTCTATAGTAAGACATGGAATTTTAATAATTTAACTAAGGAGTACTGGGTTCTGAGGGTCAGGTGTAGCACAGGTGTGGTCCAGAGCAGTACCTCCAGAAGGCTGACAAGGCAGTCATTATAAAGTAGAAAGGAAAATACATGACAGACCCACAATTGAGACGAAGTTTAGCATTTAGTCATAGTATATAATATACACATCTACATAATATTATGTACATACCTGTGTTGCTGTCCTTCTGGTGTATCAAACATATTGTGAGATCGAAGACATTTTTCCAGTTGTGAAGTTAGCCGCACATCCTGGGGAGAAAGAAAAAGATAGTAAGATAGTGTACAGGATATACTGTATCCAGTCTACAAAAGAGATGGACGAGTGAAGCAATACACATCGCCGTAACAAACATTGGTACAAGCTGGTCCACTCGCTTCACAAAATAAAGTCACGGAATGAAGAGAGTGTTAAGAAAGACATACTCACCCTTGATGTAGGTAGGGCAAGACTTATTGGTGACGTTACACCTAGATTGGCACGCTGCTGGGAGCTGTAGATGGAAAATGTTACTCTAATTGGAGCCCACTAATAATGAAAATGCCAAACTCGCCAGGGACGTAAGAGACTGACACATTGGCTAAATATACCACCAAAATGGCTCCTCTATCCCAATACTGATTTCCCAAGCAACAAACCTTTCCTGGGACGCCATGTTTCACGAGATTGAAGGCTGCTGGCGTAGTCTCGGACGAGATGCGGCTAGCATCAAGCCTTAGGTAGATGGTGAATTTCAGATGACTTCCACAAGACTCAGTAAAGCATCAGACCAACACTGACATAAAAAGTACGCCTTTCTGGCGGCAAGAAAGAGTGAAATTCTGCGAGTAAACCGCGCCGCCGCCCCGAAACTCCCCCTCTCCACTGACCGTCACGCATGCGCAAACTAGTGAGCCAAATATTGGGCGTGTCCGAATGCTAGGGCGGCGAGTAAGGAGATATACGAGCTAGTTTTCCTCCTATAGAGTGATCGGTGCAACTGGAGGCATTAACAGCACTATCGCAAGACCATGGCGTCTGTGTTGGACCGACCTCGCCTTGTGACTGAAGGTAAGACGATAGAAATGGCAACAGAAATAGCTCTCACGGGGCGGAGGGGGCGTAGCTGGTTCCGCAAAGTATTATTACGCATACTTCTACTTCCTTGCCGTGTAGGCGCTGCACCGAAGGACGGTGTGCCGGACATGACGGTCATCAGTGATATAGACGAATTCGGGATCAACACCAACCTCAAAGTCCGCTACAAGCGAAATCAGATTTACGTGAGTCCGCAGCCCATGACATAACACTGCTGGTCGGCCCCGTCGTTTACTCGCATCACTTACTCACAGCATAGCACTGCATTATCTTCGGAGGCTCCGGACCTGGCCTAGCATGCAAAACTACCAGTAGCATAACGGTGATATTCAGAGCCTCCTTTTAGTCAGATTCCGGTCTCGCATCTACAGCTACCCATAGCATAACACTTATCTCCGTAGCCGCCTAACATGCAGAGCTGCCAGTAGCATAATAGAGACATTCCGAGCCTTCTTTTAGTGAGATTCCGGCCTCACATCTGTAGCATAACACTGACTTTCTGAACCTCGCTTTGGCCTGCATCCACAGCTCATTGATCTTTGTTCTCTTGAAATAATAGACCTACTCTGGCACTATTCTTGTGGCTGTAAATCCCTATCATCAGCTCAAGATCTACGAAATGGTAAGATTCCCACTAGGCATATCTGACAAACATGCCTCCTTTCCTCCCACTCCACAGGGTATGATCAATAAATACAGCGGGAAAAAGATGAGCGACATGCCTCCGCATGTGTTTGCCATGGCCGAGGCTTCACTGGACTATCTTCAACATCAGGGCAAGAATCAGTCTTGCATCATCAGTGGAGAGAGTGGAGCGGGAAAGACAGAGACCACCAAATTCATTCTCCAATATCTCTGTGCCGTGACTGAGAGTGTGACCCAGTGGGTTGAACAGCAGATCCTTGAGGCAAACACCGTTCTTGAGGCTTTCGGTGAGCTTCATCTGAGAATTATAACCATTGGAGCTGAGGTTGTTCAAACTAACCCTTTGTCACTCTAGGTAATGCAAGAACAGTCCGCAATGACAATAGTTCTCGGTTTGGGAAGTTTATTCAGGTCTGTTTTGACCATCGCTTCCAGATCAGTGGCTGCATCATCCAGGACTACCTATTGGAGCTCTCCCGTGTTGTTTTCCAGTCACATGATGAGAGAAACTATCACATCTTTTACCAAATGATTGCTGGTTGGTCATTGCATTACACATGTGTGGGAGGGAATGTAAAGGAAGGTTATAGTGGAGACAGCCCAGTCTGGTGGCTAGGTGGAGCAAAAATTCATTGCTAGATTAGGCATACATTCAGCATAGTTGAGACCATGGTTCTAGTTAGTCAGTGACATTTCCAGATACTGACTTCTTCCCATGTTGTGCATGCATACAAAAGGTGCCATGGCAAGCTCCGAACTGCGGCACAAACTGATGCTGGAACCAGCTTCATCTTTCAAGTACTTGAACCAGAGTGGCTGCTACACTCTTGAGGGTGTCAACGATGCACTTATGTTTGACCAACTCAGACTAGCTCTACAGGTATAATTTCATTCCAACCATAACTACTCTATTCCTCTGCCGAAAGTGTTGGATTCACTTTTATCCTTGTGGCTATTGCAGGTACTGAATGTTTCACCGGATTTGTCAGATGCACTGTTTCAAGTATTATCAGCCGTGCTCTGGATTGGAAATCTCCAATTTGAGGACACAGACAGCGAGGCTTGTAGACTGACCAAAGGTGACAGGGAGATAGTGAGGAAGATTGCTCTACTGCTAGGACTTGAGGAAACTCAGGTAGTTCACGTCTGCACCACACGTCAGATCACAGTCAAGGGAACAACCACTGACATTGCTCTCAAGTACCACGAGGTATATACGCACTCCCTTCATCCTTTCTAAATAGTCGCTCTCAATAAACATCACGACTCACCCAATAGGCTTGTGAGAACAGACATGCAATGGCCAAGGCTCTCTACTCCAGAACCTTTACCTGGCTGGTGAACCAGATCAATTCTTGCACCAATCCTGGGACTGATTCTCAGAGGTTCATTGGAGTTCTCGACATCTTTGGCTTTGAAAACTTCACTGTGAGTGTACATATGAGTTCATGCTAGTTAGTCTCACTGGGTGTGGCCTTATTTTCTTGTAAATATTCTCTACAAGTATATGTGCCTATGCTTGTCTGGCCTATTGGCTGTGGTCTTACTCATGCCAAAATGGCCAACTGGGTGTGGCCTTGTTTACCAGTAAATATTCATTACAATATGACCTTGATTCTATGAATAATTTCATAGTTTGTTGTTGTTGATCCTGTTAATGGAATAAATTCTTTCTCAATTTCTGCCCAATAGACTAACTCCTTCGAGCAGTTATGCATCAACTTCACCAATGAAAAGCTGCACAAGTTCTTCAACCACTACGTTTTTGCTCTGGAACAGGAAATTGTAAGTCTCGGTCTTCATTATAATTCATGCACGTGATATTCCCCTACACACACAGTACAAGGAGGAAGGGATAAGGTACTCTCACATCACATTCACCGACAATACAGAGTGCCTCGAACTTATCGAAAAACCGCCAAAATGCATCCTTCGCCTGTTGGACGAAGAGTGTAGATTTCCTCGGGTAAGACCAGAATAAGTCAAAAGCCCTCACACCCTACTCATTCTGTTTACAGGGCACAGACCAGTCGTACTTGCAAAAGCTCCATCATGAGTTGGGTAGACATCCTTACTTTGTGAAAGGAGCAGATAAGAGACAGTGGAGCATTGAATTTGGTATGACACATAGTCAACCATATATATTTTAATACCAATGATCTGCTTCCAACCAGGTGTTCAGCACTATGCTGGCCCAGTTGTGTATCAGGTGGATAAGTTCCTACAAAAGAATAAGGACGTACAGCAGGACATGTTCTTTGACTTTCTTGAACTCTCATCCAGCCCCTTCTGCAGAGAGATTGCTAAATATAGGGTATAGAGCTATGCTGTGATCCTTTGAAGCCACTAAAATCATTTCTATCTATTATAATATAGGATCTATTACTCTCTTACATGGAGTCAGCAGCAAAGAAGGCCACTAAATCAAAGAACCTCATCACTGGCACAAAAAGTGGAAAGGTGTGCTATACATAGTTTACACATGACCATTGGTGATACTTTTGCTACCCTCCTCAGGGAAAGCCAACAGTGGGAGATACATTTAGGACGCAGCTACTGGCCTTGGTGGACATGCTGGACATCACTACACCCTGGTTTGACAACTCATAGATATACAATGACTAGCAGAATGATCTATCTCTTCCTGTTATCAGGTATGTACGTTGTCTAAAGCCAAACCACGACAAAGCTTCGAAGATATATGATGATGAGCTGATCATCTCCCAGCTCCGGTACTCAGGGATGTTGGACATTGTGAGAATCAGAAAAGAGGTAAAAGTACCATTAGATTCAAACACACATTCCATGGCATAATCTTGGATCTGTGATTAACTCAATCTGCAGGGCTATCCAGTCCACGTTCCTGCAAAAGAGTTCCTGGCCAATTATCAATGTCTTGCAAGTGGGGGTCGAAGCTCACTACCTGCTGACCCAAAGAGTGCAGCCAGAGTCATTCTCTCCTCACTAAAGGTTCCTGAGACTGAGTGGCAGGTGGGGAAGACCAAGGTGTTCCTGCGACACACAATATTCGAACCACTAGAAGTCCAGCGACGCAAGTACCTCTCGAAGAAAGCCCTCCTCATCCAGAAGATATGGAAGGGATTCTGTCAACGGAGACGGTTCCTGGAAATGAGATGGAGTGCCATTATTATCCAGAAGAACTTCAGAGGATCTCGGATGCGGATACATTTTGTGAGGATGAGAAAGGCAGCAGTTGTGATCCAGGCTCACTACCGGGGAATGCTGGCGAGGGAGTTTGCAGCAGCCCTCAGAAAAAAGAGAGAGCAGGAAGAGGCTGAGCGAAGGAGGCAGAAGAGATTGGAGGATGAACGAAGAGCTAAGGAGTTGGCGGAGAAAACCATGGAAGAATCATACAAGGAGGCACAAAAGGAGCTCCTCACACTGGCCAAGATGGCCGAGCATCGCAGCAAGAAGGCAGTAAAAGCTACGGGGGAGGTGGATCTAGATGAAATGTTTAAGTTCCTTTCTGAGGACCCAAAGAAAAAACCGGGGAAGGAAGAGGCCAGTTTTCTAGCAAGCATCACAGATGACCTGGAACAGATGTTCCGAAAGGCCGATGCCACTTCTGAACCAGTTCGAAAACCATCTCGCCAGGCACCAAAAGCACCTTCACCAGCCACAAGAGGAGGAGGAGGAGGAGGTGGGCAGAGAGCACAGCCGTCACTTTCACGGACTCAACGTCGACAACGGAGAGTGATGAAGAAGTTACTGGGTGTAGAAGATGAGATGGGGAGACGAGAAGAAATATTTGATCCCCGTGCTTACCCCATGACCAAATTTGCCGAAATGTACTTTAACGATTTCCCCAAGGATACTGGTGGATTCAGCACCCTCAGTCTCCGCCGGGCACCCAAGATTAAGAATCCTATCCCCAAATCTGAGATGCTAGCATACACCAACAAGTCAAACCTCCCTACATCCCTGGTTCACATGCACGACCCGGAGAATGTTAACATTGCTTGTGGGCTGTTCAAAGACCTCTGCAAGCTGCTTCGCGGAGACATGAAGCAGGACCAATACAGTCTTACCATTCAGAGCACCATAGCTTACGGTATTGAGCGGCCTGAGTTGAGGGACGAAATTTTTTGCCAGATAATTCGCCAAGTAACCGACAACCCCAAGGATGAGTCGGTCTTCAGAGGCTGGCACTTTCTCTCTCTCTGCACTATTGCTTTTCCTCCGAGCAAAAATTTCAACAAGGTCTGCATTTGATCCCATTACAATGATTTTAGTAGAATAGTTCACTGTTGTTTGAACTTATAGAGTATTGAACTGATACTGATTTTCTATTGTGTTTATACAGTATTTACAAGCCTTCTACCAATTAAAGACAGATGACCGTATCATCGGGAGATTTGCTGACTTCTGTCTCAGAACTATCAGGCAGACCAAGGCTAGCGCTCGACGATTTCCTCCATCTTCCATTGAAATAGCAGTGAGTCAACCATTATGAACAAAAGTTCACCTATGATCTGACCTGACCTGACTTTCTGTTAAACTGGATTAAAACTGAATTCTTTCTGGCATTTATAGGCTGTGAAGAATCTAAATCCTCTGATCTGTCGTTTCTACTTCTTGGATGGCAAGGCCAAGGCCATGGGAGTGAGTCCAACCTCCACAGCCACTGATGTGATCAAAATTCTGGCCGATAAAATTGAACTCCAAAGTGTTGATGGCTGGGCACTGTATGAGGTATGTGTGTACGTATACCACTAAATTTCTGTTCCTTTGGTGCATATAGCTTATGCCATTGCTAAATCACATTACGGAAATCTGGTATATACTCTTCCTTATTTCGTTATCAGGTGAACCCTGAGAAGGAACACTTCATCAAGGGCCATGAGTACATAGCGGACATCCTGGCACAATGGGAACGTGACAGACGATCCTCGATGACCATGACCAAGTACACAACAGTCTCACGCAAGCCCAGCTACACCGCCGCACTCGGTGGAGGAGACAGCAAATTTGTGTTCCACAAGAGGGTGTTCCGTCGACCAAAGGAAATCCCTGAGGATCCTGTGGAATACCATCTCATGTATGCTCAGGCTGTCCACTCCGTAGTCAAAGTAAGAATAGAGAAAGGGAGTGAGAGAAAATTTTACTGTGGTCACCATTGAACTGTGGCATGGCTAGGCTTAGGAGGCTCAGCAAGTCTTGTATGAGAACAGAGAGCAAGCTTGAAAGTGTGTAGCTGGGGTAATATAGTTTTTGAAGCTGGATTTCTTCTACCACTAGATTGATGAATTTCCAATAAACCAAGAAGTTGCCCTACAGCTTGCTGGACTCCATGCCCAAGTTCTATGGGGAGACTTTGTTCAGGGAATGGGTTCGAGGTATGATGAGATTGAGATGTACCTCCATAGCCGGGTCATGACTGAAGATCGTAACAAAACAAGAGAGGACTGGAAGAGAGCTCTTGCCACTGCACACAAGGTACTATAAATATCATTTCTTACTATATAGCAGTAAGCTGAGCTTTACCAGGCTACAACTGTAAAAATTAGAGCTTGCCTCACATTCATTCCTTCCCATTCTTACCGTTGGTCTATCATAGTATTTCTCTTTATCCAGTCTTATGGTTCAGGCAAAACAGCAATGCAAGCCAAAGTGTGGTATCTCAGTGCTGTCAAGCACTATCCACTCTATGGCTACACCTTCTTCTACGTTAACTACAAGGGATTTTGGGCCCATCCTAACAATCTCATACTGGCTGTTGGACTTGGTAGTGTGGCCTTTGTCAATCAAAAGACGAAACAGATTATGGCAGAGTATAAGTATGCGCAGTTGAAGAGTGTGGCAGTAGGTATGGTGGAGGAGACGGTCACACTCAACATGAAGGCAGTGGGCCAAGGAGAGCAAAGGAGCTTCACTTTCGAGACCGACCAGAAAGAGGACATTGCCAGTCTCATAGCCTCTTACTCACCGGCTCACGGGAACTGGCAGAGGGTTGGAGAGGCTAAAACCAAGATGGTAAGCTATGCTTTGTTTAAAACTACTTTCAAAGTTCTATATAAGTCTTGAGACCCTACAATTAGGCATGAAGCTATCAATCTGTTTCAATAATAACCACAAAGGTTCAAGCAACAGAGGAGGAGAGGGCGACGCTCTGGCAGGAAGTCTGGACCTGCAGAAAGGCACTGGCAGTCGAACACAAGATGTTGCAAGAGCCTCCAGAGAAGGCAAACTTCCTCACCACTACCCTCCGGAGGTGTGAACAACACATACACACTGCAGTACCAAGACTTTAGCAAAGCAATATTTTGGATAAAACAAGAGACATTAGACAGAAGTAGAGCCAGGTTGTAATTTATATGTCTAAACTCTCTCCAGGTATAACAGAGCAAGGCTAGAGAAACTGCGGAGAGCCAGAGAGGCAGCAGACTTTGAGAAGATATTCAAACAGTCATTCTGGTCATACAGCAAGAGCATGTTGAAACAGCCACTATCAGTGCTAGAAGGAGACAAAGGAGATGAATTGGAGGACATGGCTCTCAAACTCTTCTATACCATCCAACAACATGCGGGTAAATATGCATAAAAACACTGTGTATTTCAATGTAGTGTTTAGGATGAATTTTTTTCTAAGTCCAGGGTTACTTATGTAGAACTTTCAATCTGTAAGGCACAATGCTATTACCAAACACTGTATATACCTTGTAGGTTTATGTACAACATGATATAGACATAGTTACAAATTATACAATGTCCTATAATTGTAGGCAATCCTGGGCATCTCTTAAAGAGGTTGGTATAAATATGAGGGTCTTGGTCAAAGTAATGTATTTCAACCATATGAGCTATAGCAAATTCAAATATTTCCTCTGTATACAGGAATCACCCCATCAGGAGGCTCAGGATTTGTGGAGGTAGAGAATGATGACTGTGTAACGATGGTCCAGTTGGCCATTCAAAAATGTCTGGAGAAAGAAGCTCTCTGCAATGAGTTTTACCTTCAACTGATCAAACAGACCACAGACCAACCAGGTTAACACACATAAATACCACGTCACAGAACCAAGGTTGAAAGTCTCGAGCACTAGTATTTAGGTTATCAGAGCTATGTAATACAAATGGCTTGGTTATTTTGAATCAGTTCCATTGTGCTACAGATCCAAATGGTCGAATTAACATTCAGAACTGGAGGTTCATGTGTCTGGTGTGTGGTGTGGTTGTCCCGAGGAACAAGGTCATCTTGAACTACCTTCAGACTCACCTTCGACGCTGCTCTCTCGATCCTCACACTGACGAGGGCAAGTATGCACAGTTTGCCATGCAGGTGAGAGCCTGGTCTTTTTGTAGAATGCTCTATTCTATATGATTTTTGGTTTTTTTACAGTGCTTAAACAGAACATCAGGAGCCAAGAACAGAAAATACCCACCCTCGTACAGAGAAGTTCAGTGCATCATACGAAGGTATAGTCTATCTTTACCATAATACACACACAATGACACTGTTGTGCAAATTCTCACAGGCGACCTATACATGAGCGTTTCTACTTCATGGACGGGCAATTCAGAGCCATTGAATTTGATGCTGCAGCCACTACCCAAGAGGTATAGTAACAGATCATAATGCACACTCCACTAATATACAGTCATGTGCTACCTTTAGACACTGTTTGTTCTATGTGTGTCTAGGTTGTGGCAGTAGTGAAGGAGAGGATTGGTCTCCTACCAAAATCAGTCGGATTCTCGCTGTTTGAGGTATTCGGACAATTGGAAAGAAACATGCTTCCCAACGAGAAGGTGGCGGATGCCATGTTCAAATGGGAGAAGTATGCAAGGAGCACCCACTCCCAGAAATCACTCAAACTTACTTTCAAGGCAAGAACATCGAATTATCTCTTGCAGAACTTGACCGTTACACTCATTTACTCAGAAACGGCTCTTCATAAAGCCCTACATGAACCCCAATGACTCCATAGAGCTTAGACTTCTACTACACCAGGTTTGTTGGAAAACGCTATTATATTCTATAGGGAAACTCCAATTATCGAGACATATTTCACTTTTAATTCCATTACACAGGCTGTGGACGACGTGGTAAGCGATCGCTTCCCTGTGTCAATATCGGAGGCAGTCTATCTTGCTGGACTCCGGGCACAAGTGGTCCTGGGACCTTACAGTGATAAAATAGATCTCGTGGACTATCGGTGAGCTCCCAAGACAACCTTCATCAATTGTTCCTTTCCCCAAACATTGCATGTGTATAGGTCCATCATAGAGAGGTATATACCAAAACACATGAGGTCGAGGGTACGTCCAGAGGACATAGCACGCAAGCATCGTGACGCAGCCGACCTCACCGAACGAGAGAGCCACGAGACCTACATGTCGTTCATACGCCAGTGGCCACTCTATGGATCCACTGTCTTCGATGTTTTACAAGGATACACCGCCACACTGCCCAAGAACCTATGGCTGGCAGTTAACGAACGTGGAGTTCACATCCTCAAGAGGAGAGAGAAAGAGCCATTAGTCAGCTACGAATACAAGGATATTGTCAACTACAGGTACTATGCCTTGATTTTTAGTCTTTAGGATGATACATGTAGCTACATACGTGAGTATATACTGTATATAGAGGGCTGGTTGCAAAAGAACCATGTGTTTTCAAGTTTGACCTGGTCTTACTTTCCACAGCCCTTCCCTAAAGAACCTGATGATTGTGACGGAGAGCCTGACAAAGGGAACGAAGTTTGTCTTCAACACAAGTCAGGTTGGTGAAACACTGAGTTCACCTATCCCACTAGTGTAATATGGCGGGTTATATTGTATCTATAGGCATCTCAAATAGCTCACCTGATACGAGACTATACTCATGTAATAGTGGAGAGACAAAGACAGAGCCAGAGCGGGCATTCTAGACGTCCTGCCCACTAGTCTTCATTATGCATCAAAACTTTTTATTCTTCGTCCATATAACACTGATTTGTATTATTTCGCTGTTATTGGCACATGCGCATGCGCGTGTGCGTGGGAGGTAAAAATGGCTGATCCGGAGAAGGGGGCGGATCTCGATGAGTTGTTCAGCTTCTTGTCCGATGCTGCGATCACAGGAGACGAAGGAACGGACGGCGCAGGAAGCGGAAAAGATGAGACAGACTTTGTGGACAGCATAAACCAAGACTTGGATCGAATAATCCACGAGGATGCGGGTGCGTCCACAACTGCACGAGTTGAACCGACTGTAGCGCGAGAAAGAGCGAAAGCAGGAAAGCACAAGGCTGTAGCGCCCCAACCCGAACTCGCCAAACCGGAGAAGACCAAAGGCAAGAGCAAATTCAAGTGGAAGAAATAGTAAACACGAAAGACAGTCAAATTAAAGATTATTAGCTGTGTGTGTAGCTATGTGCGTATCTATGTGCATTGTTTTGCGTATATATAGTAGAAAATGCTACATGTAAAAGTCAAAATCTCCTAGGTCGTCATCCTCAGCTTCTGGTGCCTCAATCTCGTGAGAATTACTGCTGAGACTGGTTTCTGATCCCCAAAAACCTGGAGACATAATAAACAGGAGTCAAAGAATACTGTTGGGACAGCAATGAGTATGTATTTCAAACTAGAAGGGTATATTATATACAAATCATAAACGTTGAATACCAGCTAAGAAAGCTCACTGATTGACTTACCCATTCGCTTCTTAAGTGTCACTGACCTCTCATCTTCTTGACTACAAACATACATTTTTCTATTAGCAGATTACTAGTGTACAGAGCTTACTGGTTAGAGGTTGAGAGAACATTGGTTGGTTTGCTGCTTGGAGTGAGTTGACTCTCACTGATACTAGTTTCCAGCTGTTTATTCTCATCATTGCTATAGATTAAATGCAAAATATTAGAACCACCGGGACATCTATAATTATAAAAATGAAATTGTGTAAAGAATAGTTTTCACATTACCTGCGTTCGTGCAGTTGCTCTCCCTCAACACTGATATTCTCATTAATATCAGCTCTGGGGAGAGTGGCATTAGAGTTTGGGGATTGATCCTGTTGGTGTGGTACAAGTGATTTTCTACCCTGACTAGCCACCTCTTCCTCTATTCCCTCTATGTCAGAGTCAAACAGTGGGACAGCAGCTCCTACTGTACTTTGTCTCACAGACTCAAGAAAGCTGCTGTAAGCTGTGTAAGCAGATAATACATCTTTATATAAAGTATATACACATGATCAGGCACTAACCATTTGCAGCCTCACGATCGTTGACAGCAGTCAGAATTGCTTCAGATTCGTTTTCATTCGTGGTCTCTTGACTTGTTGGAGTCACTTCCACTGTATTTTCTTCATCAGTTATAACTTGACCATTAGTTCCACCAGACTCTGTCTCCTCTCTGCGCTCATTGAGTCTCTGTTCGGGCAAGGTCTGCTGATGAAATGAAGTCTCTAAAGGTAGAGGTAGATCATCATTGCCAAAACTGCTGGTATCACTCTCGTCTGAGAGTGTGTGTTCCTTCTGATGGTGATCATAGACACTAGTAGAGCCACCCATCTTTAGTGTCCCAACTTCCAGCAGTTTGATTGATTCTCTAGCCACGTCTGTTTTGTCCATGAGCTCTTCCTTCCACTCCTCTAAGGGCTCCTCCAGAGTAGTTTGAGTCTGCTCTGTAGAAGGATCCACCTTTGAAGAAAGACTTTCGTTTTCTTTCAAGGTTTCAGTTAGTATGTGAAGAGTGGCCGTGTTGTTATGAGCCTGCTCACCCACACTGCTTCTCTCAGTTCCATTCTCATCTGTACCTCCACGAAGGCTAGATGTCTGTAGTGGCAGATCTGTTTGTTCATCTATGACAATAGGAGATTGCTGGTTTGAATTACCACTAGAGTTGCCATCATTCATCCCCCTAGCAGTGTCAAGTGGGAGAGGGAGAGGTGGTGTTAGAGATAGAGAAGTTTCAGATCTACTTGAGTCTTCAATTGAGAGGACAAGAACATTCTGCGATTGATGACCAGTAGCAGGGGATTGGCTGGGCGATTCACCGTTGATAGCACCTTCTTTAGTTAGTGAGTCTAACACTGGAACATTGGTAGGAATAACAGAGTAATGTGGTTCGCATGAGGTGGATGAATGTACGGAGCTTGTTGGTAGAGAGTGCATCTGCTTCAGAGACTCTGAAGTAGGTTTTATAGTAGTAGGGGATGACCCTGATGTTGTGGGACTCACAGTTGAAGGAGTATCAGTAGACGTCAAGGGAGTGTGTCTGTTATATGTAAGAGAAGTTGTAGGAGAAATTGTGGATGAGGGAAGTTGAGAGTGAAGTAGTTGAGTTGAAGAGTTTGATAGTTTGGGAGAAAGTAGAGGAAACGAGGGTATTGATGTTTGGACAATCACATTAGCCGGAGAAGTGGTGGAAGTTTGATGCTGTGAAGAGAGGATTTGCTCAGGGACTGATTGACCAGTAGTCACTGGTGCTGTGGTTGGAAAAGAGGTCAAGAAAGACATCTGGTGTTCACTTACAGTAGCCTGTGTGGGAGGAGTTCCAAACAGTGATTGGTCCACAGGTTGTGGCGTGCTGAGCACTGCAGGCATGGCAATGGAACTACAGGTGTAAGGATTAGTGGAGCTGTAGGTAAGAGTGGTTGTAAGTTTAGGTGATGATTGAGTGAGGCAAAGTAAGGATGAAGAAGGAAGTGATGTGTATTTGGAAGCAGTGGAAACGTCAGTAGATATTCCACTCAGAGACGTGCCACTGCTAGTAGTAAACTGAGCAAAGATGTCTGGTCGTACACTCGATTTTCGCTGTTGTATGGCATCAGATGATGGAGTGGACAGATGTTGCAGATATTGCTCTTTTCCATGTGAATCATTTCGAACTCGAGGAGTCAGCCGTTGAGGAGTTGATGGAAACGACTGGTACTGCCGCTGCATACGAACCATACCCATGATTTAAATTATAAAGCAGAGTTAATAGCATGGTGGAGATTGGCTCACCTTGAGTCGTTCTAGCTTGCTGGTGTCTACAGCGGCCGACAGCGTGGTGTAGGCTTGCCTGGCGTCTCTCTGAAGGGCCTGGTTCCTAAGCATAGCCTGGTCTCGCCTCTCACACACCAGTCGGTAATACTGCTGCATATCCCCTAGAATGTATAGCTGACGAAAAAAGTAAGTTAAGCACCGACCAAAAAACCGAAGTGGGTGGATCTGGGTTGCCGCTTCCGTGCAAGCGTCGCGTGTGGGTGGGCGTGGCTTCCACAGCTGACCTTCGAACTCTCTTAGCTGAGGAGGAAACCCCAACTAGCTTAGCACAGATGCCTCACATCTTGATAAGCACACAGATAAGACTGGTAAGGAGAATAGTATGGAGATATTAACTTCATTGGTGTGTGTTGGAGCTCAGGAGTGTGGTCCCACGTTATGTGGAGATGAACAAAGTGACCCCATTCTGATGGCTCATCTGAACGCCACTCTCCAGAGCCACGGTGGAAACCCATTGTATGCATTCCACACTGTTATACATTATTCTTATTAGAACAACATGCACAGTATTGTACAACATGCACAGTACTGTATAATACTGTTGTACATAGCAGTTTAGCATGCACTTGACTTACACAAAGGGAAGCCTGAGGTGAGGGTGCTTGTTTGCCATTCAAGGCTTCCTTTTGTGTTATTTGAGAATTGGTCCTTATGGCCCAGTACTGCTAGGCAAGTATTATATATAATTGTGTATGCTAGAAGAATACTTTCAAGCACACTAGCCTCAGTCTATATACAAGTAGTCATAGGTGGCAGTTATAGCAATCCTTGTGTACGTACTTCTCTCATCTCTGCAGCAAGGTATATTCCAGTCCTGATCGGCCCCGAGTGGTCCTAGACAAGTTGGCTAATTTGGGTTATCGTGTGGTGAGTAGTTCGGGTGTTGGACAGACCTGTATATGGACACTCTATGCCAATACACCAAGTCTTCCTCCACCAATGCCATCCTAATAGCATTATAATAATATTATACAGATTTTATATATGTATAAATATGTAATATTAACATCATTACCACACAAAATAGTGCACGATAAAATAATAATGACTCTTCATACTGTAATTTTAAAGGAGAATTGTCTGTTTACTCTAATCTTAATGGTTTCTGTGTTCTTGATCTTTGTGAGTCCAGTTTCGCATGTTCACTGGCCACCATATCTTCCAACTCTCTCTGCAAATTATTCAAAACCCAATTCACTATATATAATACTCATTGATATTATTAAAGCAGGAGAGTGATACAAGCGAACCTCCGATAAAAGACGCTCTGAGATAAGGAAAACCTCTTTACAAGGGACACTCACTCTGCCCTTTCACTATAGAACTACTATGTACTTATATGCAATTTAACCTCCGAGATAAGGACAACCTCTCTAGAAAGGATGGGGTTTTAGTATACTGTACAGACCTTCCATCCAAGAATGTCTGCAAGAGCAAGACAGCCATCATCACAACTGCTCTCCTGAAACACATCCCTACAACATAAAGTGCATAGTAAATAATACAGTGAAACCTCTCTATAATGGACAACTTGGGGCCAGGAATATTGTCTGTTATAATATAGCAGGGTGTCTATTCTTGAAGGGTTACAAATGTATTGATAAGTTGTAAGTTGGGACACAGAAAATTGTCCATTATATCAAGGTGTCCACTATTGAGGGGTGTCTAGCTGAGAGGAAGAGCCTGGGAGGATGCTAATGAAAAATTGTTTTGAATCGTTTTCGAAGACTGACCGATAACCACTCTCTTCACTGAAGTCCAAGCCACTGTCAAACCCCAACAGTCTCATCATTGGATCACCCTATATAGAATAAATAGCTCTCTAGCTTGAAATTCAACAGATACTCACTCACTTCCCCAACTTTCTCTCTGTTTATAAGGAGACGAGGACAGTCACTCTTCACTCTGATGAGTAGAATACAAATTATGAGGTATGTGTAGCTGAGATGTAAGCTTTCTTCACAGTAGAGAGAAAGGGAGATGAGAGTGTACCGTGAAATTGTAAATACAGCACTAAAACCTCTCCAATAAGGAAAATTTCATTCGAGATGCTGCTCAGAACACCACACAACTACTAGTCCCGAAATATTTATCAATACTGCCAAGATGAATGATAAAGACACAACTCTCTTCCAAAGGGCCCAAATATATCTCTATTAGAGATTGATTCCACTCTATGCCTGTATCAACTTACATACGATATACCCCATCTTACAGGTGTCCAGAGGTAGAGATCCTATTTATATAGATTGTATCATCTGATTCCTACCTATCAACTAGAGAGGCAAATGGTTGGACTCGAAGGGAGGTTCCCATGATGATGAGTAGATCACACTCGGCCGTATCTTTGATGGCACAAGTAGCAAATCTTTCCGGCAGAGCCTCTCCAAAGAACACAATATCTTTTGAAAAAAATTTATGGTTTGATTAGGGGACCCTCCATAGAGAGAAGACCACCAAAAGAAATGGATCAGCTCTGCCCCTTACATTTGGAGGAAACAACCCAAAGCCTCTATCGAAAGGACACCCAAAGCCTTGTGTTAAAGACCTCTTTTTAAAATAGTGACTTTGAAAGAGGATTGCCTCTGAACAGTGGACAAAATGTTCACGTACATAGTCATATCTAGAGGCTCTGGCGAACATGTGTGTACATGTAACTACATGAATTGTAGAAACAGCGACGCAATGCGAGTGCACAACAAACAAATCAACTACATCCAGAAAACAAAAAGAACTGCCGTGGATGGGACTCAAACCCACAACACCTGGTTTCTGTGGTCAAGTACTCTACCAACTGAGCTAATAGGGGCAATCCGTTGATATGAGTATCAGAGGAGGAAGAGAGAGGAAGGTATGAAGATGACACCAAACCCATGCAATGGGGAAATACACACCACAGAAGGAAATGTGGTAGAAATAATTAAAATTCTCATCATCAAGTATCACATTATACGTAGTACACACAATACAGTAGGACTTCCTATAATAATACACATCATTCAAAGAAAAGGTTGCAGATCTTCTTACCAAGGTTTCTCGGATTGTTTCCTGTGTATATAATTAACTTGGCGATTTGGTCAAGTAACTATATGGTATGGTCATGCCGTATGTACATTTTTTCACAAATTACTAGTTGTATTTTAGCATGTTGGCAGGTGCATATAGTATGTAATACTTTCACTACTCACAAATGGTGTCGAATTGAGATTAACGGTATGTATGCCTTCCAGAGTGTAAGAGAGTAAATAGATTTTGGTTCCAACGAGAAAGAAGAAAGACATATCATGCATGTATATACCTGGTTTGACTAGACCTCTAACAGTCTCCTCCTTCTTGACTCTTTCCTCCTCCGCTGTCTCCTTCTTCTCCGCCTCAGACCCAGCGGCAGTAAGGGGAGTAGTTTCCAGACAACACTCCTGGGTACATAGGGGGACCTCATTCCTGAACACACAATCTACACCACATCCACACAGAGAGGATATCTTGAATAATAATACCATAACTACTGTACATATCAATAGAACCCTGTTTAATGGACCCACCTCTTTGGCAGACACTTTGATTGTAACTCAAACTTACTACCAATCATCCAAACTTACCACCAATCGTAACCTCTCCATAATGGACATTTTGATTATAACAGACCACAGTCCAGGTTCCAAGATGTCAGTTATAGAGAATGCTGGAAATTGTGTGTGGTATAGTATTAAAAATGCATGTGTTACATGTCCGCAGGAATTTTGGTTATTTGTAATACGATATGATCACTCGTCAGAGCAAATTGATCGAGTCATCAAGACTGTCCTCAGTAGGAGAGAAAGAGGATGTGGAGCTATACAATGTTGGTGACAGGAACGTATCTCATTTCCTTATACTTTCACATTACACCTACTGGGTCAAATGGTTTGACCACCGGTTTAAGAGGTTTCATACTATCACCACCCACTCCAACCCTATACCTATTACTGGCCTACCTACTAGCATTAGGATGGTAACAACCTGCTCTAAATCTATGTATATACCTACTGCTGGCCTGCCTATATACTGTAACAACCCACCCTAAATCTACCTGCAGCTTGCCTACGTATTAGCTTTAAGACAGTACAACCATCCACTACACTCTTACTATAACTATAGCACAGCAACATGTGTAGCCGTAAAAAAAAAAGCCAAATTTACCTTACGTCATATAGCAATGTGGCAATGGAAAAAAAACATTGCCATGTCACATCAGGCCACTAAGGATTGGTATATAGTATGGGGGACCTCATTCCTATAGGCAGTCTAAAATTTATCACTCATATAGAGTGGAGATTTAATTCTGACCTTTGACAAACTCCTCAGAGTATTGGTGAGAACAGTCGATGCAGTGAGCAGTGCTGAACCCTCCGTGAGCCTCCACCAGTAGATCAGGATTGATTCCAGCTCTCCGCTCAAGACAGTCTATGTTCTAGAGAGAGGGAGATCTCAGTCTATAAAAGTGAATGTTACGAGTGATTTATATCCACTGACCTGTGTGAAATTCCTGAGGAGAAGTCCCTTTTCTGCCAATAGTCGAATGAAGTAGTGTGATATAGTTGGCTGAAAATAATATAATAGTTTTTAACTGTGTATCTAATACGTTCCTTTCACGCATCATACAATGCTATGTACAATGAAACCTGTCTAATCCGGTCACCCTCAGACCAGCTTCAGTTGGCCTGATTAGACAGGTGGCTGCATTATACAGTTAGAAAGCTATTGTACAGCTGGTTGTTGGGACTTCAGTTTGTGGCCGTAATACGGAGGTGACCCATTACTCAGGCGACTGCTAGCTCAAGTCTCACTGTACGTATATGTATGCATCTATGCACAGGTCTGTACACATGAATTGTAGTACATATTATTTGAACACACGGAGTACTGGTAGAGTACTCTCTGTATGATGTGTGCCTATAGAGCATTGTTCATAGCATGTATATACACATACAGTGAAATAGGATTAGTATTATTAGGAATCACTGGAGGGTGCTTCCTATCAATTATGACCCACTCACTCGTCCCATACAAACAGACAGACCGATAGATTAGATAGACACTGAGAGGAGAGGAAACGGCCCTCTTTGCTCCAGTGTTCTCGTGTACATTAGAGTGCCTGGTATCAATATCCATTGCCACCTCTGAGAGTCCTCAACACAGTGTGAAAGAAGAAACTCGAGAGAGAGAGAGAGAGAGCTTGTGCGGGTCTTTGCTCAAGTTTCAGAGACTAAATAGATTAAATTTACGGGAAGTTCCACGAATCCATTGTACGTTTGACGCATGCATACATCAACTCTGGATACATAATTCTTTTGTTGAGACAAATTAGAACAGTTGTAAATGTCCACATAATGAACAGCAGAAATCAATCCAGCGTACACGCATTGTATGTATATATCATTGTAGTATGCACATAACTAGAATATCTGCAGAGCTTTGAGTGAAGAAAAATGCATGCGAGCAAGTGACGCAATTTCCATAATTTCGAACTTAACATTGCTATTGCACTTTTAAAGTGAACTTGTAATTGATACGTCACTGTACTAACTCGCATTCTTTAACTTGACACGGAATTTGTTTAAAGTGCTGCGGTTTACATAATATTATGAATTCTTAAGGCCAACATTCACAGTGGAACTTTGTTGCATGTAACAGGTCTCATACAAAGTTTATATTAGTGGGCCATGCAATGATATTGCCTGGAATAGAAGGCACGTGTATTTCATTCAACAAATGTTGCATCTCTATATACCAATACATAAAAGTTGCATGAGACTTGTATCATTTACTGTGTATGATGGTATTTACATTATAACATGCACACTATAATATTATTAATGCTGACACAAACCAATATTGCATCTCTATTATACCGAGGCATAAAAAGTTGCTTAAGACTTGTTGCATGCACCTTATATGATGGCCTTTACATTATAACATCCACACTATAATTATTAATGCTGACCAAAATGGGTGTTTCTCCGCTAAATGGGGTCTTCAGAGCACCACTTTAACACGATAATGCATTGTAAAAGAAAGGATTACCAACTAAAGGCTTTTAGTCAGATTCAAGGTGTCCAAGGAATGTGATAGGTAAATTAAGAAACCCTCAAACTGACATACTTTAAAAACACTACACACAGAGACAAACAGGTAGCGATTCCTTCCTCTCCCCATCCTCCATCAGCCTCCCTCTCTCTCTCTCTGTTCTCATATCCGATGTGCGAGGCTCTGTCACCAGTGCTTACTGGGTCCACGAAGCCCAGGCACACCTTATTGCAATGGTGACTGTGATAGCCACTGGTATGCCTTAAAGAGGCGCCTCATAGAAGCTAATCATTGAACAGAGCGAGAGAGTCGACAACTATTCTCTGCTCTCTCTCTCTCTCTCTACTCTTATATCTACCTCGCAGGGGGGTTCGTTCACCAGAGGTACACTGAGCATACCAGGCTCAATCATACCACAGTGTAATAGTGACAGCAATTTCAAATGTTCTATGCCTCATAGCATAGAGGCCATTCATTGAACAGAGCAAGAGATAGTCACCACACATCACGAAACAACCAACATACACAATGGTCATTACCCATGACTCACTGCTTAAAGGAAGTGTAGCAGTATATAAAGGCTATTTTTAGTACAGGTGGAACGAAATTGCACTCTTTTACTGTATTCCATTGTTCTTGATTGGTTTATTCTATCTTTAGTAACATTTCTAAATTTAGCCTTTATATACTGCAACACTTCCTTTAAGACTGCTCCTTGTCCTTTCTCCTTCACACTATTACATACATACATAGCAGAGGCAATCAATCCCACCTACACACTATTACACAGTGTAATTTGAACGTCTTCCGGTTATAGTGTAGGATCAGTTGCTACAGCAGTGACTATAGATTCTTATGATGATAACTGATGACATCACAATAGTACATTTTTGCAGGGGGCTATTATTACATGTGACAAGAGAGCATTATTACTGTAGAGTAGTTGGCTGATTCTTAGGCTTCTTCCAGTTATAGGTCGTGGCTTGTATATACAGTACTCTATGTAGTATACATACAGTTTCTATATGTGCTATAACTAGATGTATGTTAAACATTATTTGGCTCACGCTAGGTGTGTGGCAGAGACTATTCGGCTATACATATACACACACCACTCATAACACATTTTTCACTGACATAATACATGCACAAAAGAGTTGCAGGTCAAGGAAGTGCTCACAATATACAGTTAATGAACTACAGATCAATAACATAATCATAATTATATAATATAATACATATATAAACATATTATTATAATAATCGCTTCCAATGGATTAATAAGTACAGCTTGCTACTTGCTCTCAGTAATGGCTTACAGATCTACTATAACGGACCTAAAAAACTGTTTTGAACTTGAAAATGACTGGATGATAGGATTAGTGAGTTGGCTGGATTAGTGTGGTACGGAAAAGTGAGGTCCCACTATTCGGGTCTACTAAGGATTTATACTATAATTATTATGGTACATGGATGTATCTACTATATACACATGATGCTATACCTTAAAGTTGGTAGGGTAGAGTTCCTTGGCTAGCATGCAGAAGGGCTTGGGGTTCTGACGGAAGTAACTGAGAGTGAAGATGGCTTGAGGGTTGGGCAGGTTGTACTTCTGGAGGTTATCATAGAGACCAGTTCCCGGACTGCGGAAGTCTGGAATACCAGCAGCTAGAGTAGATGCAGGCAAAGGAATAGAACACTGTTATACAATTTAGCAGTTTTACTATATAAAGAAACAATGGGATACAGGGAAGGAATGCACGTTAATTCTACTTTTACTAAATCTTAGCCTTTCCTTATACTATGCAACACCCCTTGCAAAATTCAAACACTACATAGCGTTTCTTATTTTCATTGGTTTTTGATTTTGTGAATCTGAGATGTTAGTTCAATGTAAGTATAGCCCAATGCGCCTACTGACATGTCTTCATGAACTAATTCAACAAACAATAGTTCGGGTAATTAAAGTGAGCTTAAGGTATTAACGTTTAAACCCTCGAAATTTAATTTGCTCTAATGTAATGGCTATAATAGGTGTGTACAATAGTCTGTCCATGCCTCACATTGCACCCTCATTACAGTTTTAATTTCATTTTAGCATAGAGTTTCCATATTTTGATTTGGTGAATTAACCGGACAAGAGAACAATTTCTCTGTCAGCATAGTAAATATACCACTGCAGACCCTAGCCAATCTAACAGGTGGTTTAGTGGACAGCACACCCAATCATGACACAATGCAAGTCATAATGTCATAATTAAGGAGGGGTTGCCCCCTTGCTTAGTAAACAAACAATTAACTCTCACACTGACACACTAAGTGGTGGACATCAAAGAGAGTAATTTTCACTATCAGAAAAGACCCCCAAAACACCACAAACTGTATCACATCAATACCCAGCAAAGATCTTGAAAGCAACGTTTGTATTATGGGAAGATACCCCCAAAAACAACCTCTCTTCTAATTTTCTTACTCCTCCTTCACACTCTCACTCCCTTTCCTTATCTCCTCTCTCCCAAACACTTTAAGACAATGGGGGAACTCAACTCTAGCTTTTAGAATGCTTGAATTGTTACAAATAGTGGTATATATTTCGTAAGTATTTTGAAACTGGTGGATTTTTGAGACCATTAGTGCTAATTGGACACTGGATCAAACAGTGACTGACAGGAACTCTTTACTTTACAGTTTTAGCAGTAAAATTGTATAAGGGCTAAATATACCAAAGATAGAACAAAACTAAGTGAGAACACTGGGATACAATGAAAGAATGAAATTTCATTCCATTTGTATTGAATACAGTACACTCCTACCACCCCAGTTCTCATTCTGTGTACATATACATACAATGTTTTTGTGTGTCTTTTAGTGAGGTCTGACTATATTTACCTGTTGATATGCCAGCACCCGTCATGACCAGTATCTTCTGTTCTACACATGAGAGAAATCACAAGATAATAATACTATACAGCAGGAAACTTTGGCGAGGTTCTTAATTTGGCGATTTGCCTAATTTACCCGCTATATGGTATGATGTGGACGTCGAGTTCCCTGGGTCAGGTTTTTACAGTACTGTCTATTGTATTGAGTATAGAGTATAGTATTCATGGATTAAATGAGTGTATTACTGTTTTCGGCCGATAGTATCTTGTGAATGACTTCTGCGATTCCCTTCAGGGAGAAATCGCCAAGGAGTTTGGATCGTTTCTCCCGCACCATTGCTCCTCCCGGTGCAACCAATCCCATCTGACTGAGCAGTTGAGACAACATGAAGCTCCCTCTTTCTTCCTCCTCCTTCTCCTCCTCCGCACTCCGTTCAGCTCCTTCAACTCCCTCTATTAGAATAAGAATGAGTGGATCAACCAGTGAATGTACTAGCTTGCTACATAGATGGCACAACACCTGTGTGTAGGCTCTAGCTAGGAGTACTGTACTACATTATAGAATCGTCCTTTATCTATCGCAAACCTGGACTTTGGGACATATGGCTATGCTTTTCCTCTTCTTCCATAACAACCATCAAACTGCTCTTTTTTGCCGCCGCCACGCCTACTCGAGCCACACCCCCTAAATCATGGTGGGCGGGGCGCGGTACGGAAGCGAGCCAACCAGCCAGCGGGCGGGGCAGACCTCCAGAAGAGAGAAGCGTGAAAACCTTCCAGTGATCTAATTTCCGGCTCTACTTGGACCGGGAAAAGAAGTGGCACTTTCCCTCTTTCTCACTCTGTCTCTGAAAAGTGAAGCTGCGAAGATAGTAAGGCCGAAACTCGACCTCGCTCTCACCCTTACCAACGACCCTTCCTAGCTAGATTAGCTAGTTTGTTGTAGCTAGACACCAGTGTAAATGTCCCTCGTCGCTCTAGCGCTCCCTCAGCCCTCTTCTCTTCCTCTCCGGATGAAAACCATGGCAGAGAAAAGCGACCTCTCTCCGATGGGAGAGCCACCCATCGTCTACCACGAAAGTAAACCCGTCCCAATTCCCTCCTCGGACGGCGGCGGGAAGAAGGAGAAGAAAGACAAGTCCAAGCATAAGAAAAACCAGCGAAAGCACGAAGCGACAAAGACGCTCGCCCACAGCTCTGCAACGGCCTCCATATCCATAGCCATCGCTGATCCGAACGCTCTACTCATCCGCAGTGCTCCTTCGTCGCCCGAGTTCTTGAAACCTCGCCGCCATCCGCGGGCTCCGCGGCGCAAGTCCAAGGAGACGAGCTCAGACCCGGAATCTTCCAGTGCCTCTGTCAGTCCCAGCCCAAGTCCCAGTCCGTCCAGTCCCAACCGTCGCCCTCTCTTCCTATGGCCTAGAAAGAGGAACAAGAAGAACGGTTCGCGAGACGGTTCGCGGGAAGCACTAAACGGACCCAAAACGCCCGGCTCGCGTCCAGAGAGCCCCAACGTCGTAGATAGATACGGCAGCGGGTCATCGATCGAGCCAGAAGCCACCTCTGTCACCACTCTACCCGGCGAACGCCCGTGCAAACTTCAAACCAGGCAATCGGGAAGTGACATTCCTTCAATATTGATCATAGACGAACACAATGGCTCTGTCGTTGAACTCGGCGGTATTGGCGGCACAGAGGAGTCCAGGAAGATGTCCCAAGCTTCCTCTGCTAGTTCTGCACACAATTCGGCCAACTCGGGCTACTGCACCCTCTCGGCGGCGGGCAGTGGAGACGAGGGTGGCTCGTTCTCAGACATCGAGTACCCCTCTCCTGTCTCTCCCTCATCCATCACCTCTAGCCCCGGTGGTTCAGTTCCAAATTTGGCTCTAATGTCCATCACTGACAGCACCTCAGGAAACTCCTCTGCTCACTCCAATACCACTAACAAGAGAAACTCTCTCGGAAGAAGTAGCGCTCTCAGTCACGACAGTGAACCCGAATACAACACAACCACCACCAGAGATGCACAATCTCCTGTGGCCACACCCACCACTCCCCTCTCTGCACCGCTCACCGGTCCCATGTCTGTTGCCCCGCTGCCGGGACCACGGGGAGTCAGCCCCCCCAGCGAGTACCCATCGTCGGTCAAATCCCCGGGGAGAATCCGCGATCCTTTCAAGAAGAGAGGGGTAAGTGAAATCGCTACGCCTCCTTCTCTCACTGTTTGTAGAGTGCTGCGACCATAGTTCCTATTTGTATTTGGCTTTTACTGCAACACTGTAAACAAGGGTCTATACCAGTGTGATGTGTGGTACGGCTATGCCAGTGTACGGTAGCACGGTGGCTATGCAGAGAAGACAGAGAGATGAGAGAGGTTTGTAATGTACTAGGTGTGTTTGTTCCCAGCTGCTGTTGTGGTGTACGGCGAAGGAAGCTTTGACTGGAGTGTAAGTGAGCCTGCCATTACCTTGCTGTCTCATTTGTCCACGGGGCCTGGGCAACCGAGTGCTTAGGATGTAACACCCGGCCAATTTCTTGGCCAAAGTGGGCACATTTGCGGCCTGCATTAAAACAAATCAAACCTTTTTAGCTACGTGGCACCTTCCTAATAGGTTGTGGTAGTGGAGTAACTTCACTGTACTGTGCAGCAGTTGTGAGGCGTAGTATATAATGATTTATACACGTGTAAGTATACGTGGGAATTGCAGTGTCTTCTACTCCGAATTGGAAATGTGCATACATTCCTTCATCAATCCTGTTTCCTCGGACCTTATCTTCCTTTTCCTCAACTCATATTAGTCATCATCCATCATTGTGTATTTGTCTTCCTCAGCCGTGGGAGAAAGTACGGAAGTTCGTCCAAGCCCTCTCTCCGTTCACACTACAGTTCAACAGGAAGAAGTATGCCTGGGTCCAGCTTGCCGGTCACGAAGGTTAGTCCAAGCTTAACCTCATATGTGCTCTATATATAACTACAGTGTATTTAAGTACTCATTGTGTATGTGTTATGATGCTTGCGCGTCCAGTTTTTTCCTGTTATTTGGCTTGTAGCTAAGTTGGTTTTAGCCCATTCACAGGGTGTTTCCGGTCTCTGTCTATTATGTTTGTACGGCTTGTTGCCAATGAATAGAGCAAGCCAAGACTGAGATAGCCTTCCTGTGTATATGCATACACGCTCATATACAATTATTCTTTACTACTTAAATCACACGTTGCCCCCACCTGCATGTGTACATACACACAATACTACTGAGCCCTAAACCACACAGCACTTTCTGTGTATGTATACACTGTTGGTTTGCCTCCTAATCTGGTTCCAGTGAAAGTTTTTCTTTGGTTGGACAGTAACCGAGAGAATTCAAATTTATAAAACGACGTTCTGCTCTGAATGGCTGTTTGGCCGATGTGGTAGTGTTGCCATAGAGCTAGTAAGGATATTGAGTGGTGTTTCACTATGGGAAGTGGAATTTGAACAGCTACATATCCAGTTGTAGGCTGGCTGTCTTCAGTTTGTACAGTACACATGCATGCACTGCTCGTGGAGTGGTTGTGTATATTGTGAGTGATTGAGTGAGTGGCTGTGTGGTGTGGTGGGCTTCCCTACTTCCTGCTTCCTTGGCTAGTCTCACTTACGTATGTACTCACTCTCTCATCCTTCCTCTCTCCACTTCATAGTAGCTTGGCAGCCACACTCACTCGGCTACCTTTTTTTTCCCACTCACTCTCTGTACACTTAGTACCTCTACCACTACTGCACTCTAGTAACAAGATTTCATAATTTTGCAGATTCATTCCGACCCGGAGAGAAGGCCGGGGCCATACAGAAGAAATCGGATGTGAATGAGAGCTCGGCGCTCAAAGCTCTGTCGATGGATGTCTTACGACCGTTTGTTCCCGAGTTTATCCAGACAGTTTCCAAGGACGGCCAATGTATCCTCTCCATACTACTGTTATAATGGAAATGCTCTCCTACTATAGCATGAGTATCGTACAATGTGTGTTCCTTCATACTTAAGGCAAGAATTGCTTTAGATTGCCAGTGGACGTGAATTGCAATAGATTTTTGAGTCTATAATACCATACATTGTCCCATGCCTGGGGAAATTGTGTACTCTTTTAGACTTTAATCTTCTGTACATACACTGTGTCTGACGACCCCTCCTTATGAACTCAGTAATACACCCCACTCGAGCCTTACTTATCTATATTTATATTATGTCTATGTGAACTTCTGGTGACTCTCCCTTGTATTACGTATGATCCCCCACCTTATGAACTTACTATATGTACATACACGCAATACTGCATTGTAATCCAGTTATGAGAAATACATACTGCGTATAGTATAGTTTGTGTGGAGATAGTTGCAGGTGTTTATTACATTAAGTTTGTGTTTCTTGTTGGCAGCATCTTTTGTGCCCAGTTTGTGCTAATCATACAGTTGGCCCCTTACTTTCAAATCACAGCTATGTAGTAGTACTACAAATATTGCTTATATACATTACAAAGCTGCATACTCCATACATGTGTAGATAACGAATTTGCACCGTCTGATCTCCTTTGTGAAAGCTTTCTTTAGATTGTACTAGGGCTGCTTGAAAGGCAGTGCTTTGTATGAAGTTTAACTATGTATGAACTGGCATGTGTATAGTGGTAGACTTAATGTACGATTACTGGTTATGGATCATTGCATTGCATTGTGCACACACACACACACGCACACGTGACTCTGAACTAATCTAGCATTAGCTCTGCGTCCGCTGATACTGAAATGAGCACTCATAACTGTGTAAGTAGTTTGATAGGGTAGTAGTGTAATTTATGCCGATTCTGATGACACACGCACCATAACCTTGTGTACATATGTACTATAGTATATTCTAAACCGGCTTTATCTGACGTAAGGAACACCGCCTGTGAATAAGTCATAGTGCAATTAACTAGTACTTTTTGTGTAGTGGAACAATGCCATATTGCTGTTGCAATACTAAGCTAACAGAGGGTGAGTCTCGAATCTGTGTTTGGAATTCTTGTCTGACTGTTCCTCCATTCACTGAAGGTCCTCTGCCAAACTGAGGTGCCAAGTGCTGTCTCCTTCCTATTCGTTGTAGCTGTCACCTTTCTTACTCTACAGTAGCTCAGAGTATAGCAACTGCCAGAGTAGCCTGGACTACCTGTTCCTGTTCTTGATAACACCATAGTCGAAATTATCAACCATGCCCGACCAGCCACCATAATACTGCAGCCAAAGGCTAAACTTCCCCACTACGTTCCGTCATTATATTTTTAGCCACTCTTGACTACCTCTTTCTCAACTAACAGTTGCCGCCTGATTACTGGTCCAAAACTCTTGATATTGAAATTAGCAATTTACATATGTTCTATTGTAACATGTCTAGCCTGTGGTGGTTTTATGGTTCTGAGCTTAACTAGAAGGTCCAGACGTACAACTATTGTTAGTGGACATCCTCCCAGACACTTTCCGACACTCATTTTAAATGACTGTAACACAATAAGCCTGTTGCAAATATACAATAGTCCATTTTACCTGCTATTTTGTAGTTGTACATCTGACTGTGTTATACAGGCAGTATATAAGTTTGTTCACTCTGTGTAGATATATAGCTGGCTGGCTAGAATGGACTGGTACACTCTGTCGTGCATATGTATATAGGTATGTAGGTATACATATATAGTTACTGCACCACACTCATTGCTATTGTATGGGGCTAGTGTGAGTTTTATGCACGTGGTTACGTGTGTGTATGTTAGGGAACCTCATTCACTAGGGGGTGTTTTTGTTCCACACACGATGTGGCTATTCAAACCCCGTGCACTGCTGGAGGTCCATAAACCATGCACAGTACAATATACAATTCTTTCAGTACGATCCACTCTATGTACAGGAAACTGGTTGTACACCTATATACATATTATGTATACATACTACCTGAACTGGTTTAGGAAACCGGTCAGTCCTGACTGGCACCTGGCAACCTTTTCCATGGTAACAGCTGCCAGCCTATACACAGTACCCTTGCCACTTCCACCCTGTCAATACTAATGACTTTTATTGCATGAAGCCTTTTCCTTGCATGATCTTTAATTTTATGTTACAATTGGGTGCTTTTAAAGTTAAGTCACGTATGTACATACACTAGTGGCGGCATTGATGTAAGGGTATTATACACATATATATTTTCTGGACTAGCAGGTTCAGGCAATGAGTATATACATACAATAAGTTTTTATCTCACACTTTGAAATAACCCCCCAATACATAATAGAGTAGATATACATGTGTATGTAGGTTTGTAATGTGCCTCATTGTATTGTGATTTGTGTACTCTTAGTGTGGTAGCTCATAATTGTGTTATGAGTTCCTTGACCAGTGACTGTGTGTGCAGTGTACGTAGAGATGTCTGATCTACTGAGAGAATTCAATGACCCCGCTGTCATGGACATCAAGATGGGAATCAGGTAAAACACATACACATATACACACACAGTGTTAAACACATACATACCCAACCCGCTAGTAGTAGCTATCATAGAATAGCTACAAACCAATTATTGGGAGAGTGCTGCTGCATTCGCCCGATGAGAGAAATTTAATGTACACATGCGTATCCTTCCTACAGAACATATCTGGAAGATGAGCTGGAGAAAGCAAGAACCAAGAAAGTTCTGAGAAACGTATGTGCATGCCACTGATCATTCTTCATCTATTACTTGTTACATGCATGCTACATGTAGCATCCATACACACCTATACGTATATGTATGGATGTAGTACATAGCATGCATACTGTAGCTTGTATGTATGTATGTATGCAGATACAAGATACGTACGTACGTACAAGTCTACTTAATGTCAGTTTACGATTAACAGTGTGGCGTGCTGTGGATGTTTGAGTGATGAAATGTACCTAGTAGGAATTGAGGAAACTGTTGTTTACGTATATACACACACCCTTCAATTCCTCCGTGTTGTGGTCATGGAACCACAATTTTGTATGTAGTTTTCTAAGCCAGGCACAGTTTACTGAACAGGAAGTTGTTCCTTCTGGCACCTATGTTTTAGTATTACACTCTATTGTACTGTTAGTGCATTTGCAATGGGACAAAGGTGTTGGATTAGCTGTTCTGAAGTGGTCACCTCTGGGCCATGAAACTTTGCCTTTTGTATATGGAAGTTGATTGTGCTATGTTAGGTACAGGTATATGCCACCTTTGGGCTGTGAAACTGTGTCTATTATATGGGGGTTGACTACACTATGAACTAGGGTATTGTGTGTCCATTATTGTAGTTGAACAATGAATGATGTTAGTATTAGTATGGAGGTTAAAGGGAGGCTTGAGAAGAGAGAGAAAATTTTCAAAGTGTATACATGTACTATGTATGAATGTATAAATTGGACACAAGACAAGGGAAGTGGTACATAATGCACGACAAACTTGTCCTAGACATACATACATACATACATACATACATACATACATACAT
>JAODVQ020150489.1:0-15280 GCA_025400075.2 Phenganax stokvisi
TCTCTCTCTCTCTCTCTCTCTCTCTCTCTCTCTCTCTCTCTCTCTCTCTCCCCTCATTTTCCATTACTTGGACGCATACTCCTTCCCTTTCTCTTCCCTCGCTCTTCTCCATCTCTCTCATGGAAACTCTCTACTTTCACCCCCTTTCCTCGTGATTTAGGTGTTCACTTGTCTCTCGTCAATTCCGTATGCCTACCTCTTCTCCTTCCTCTTCTCACGGAGTGTCATCGCTTATGCCAGCTTCTATTTCATCTACTTCCTACCTGCTATGGTATAGAATGGGGTGATGTATGTTACTTATTACGGTGTATATTGCACTGGTGAAGTGAACGCTGTTAATATGAAATACCCCTTTAGTATGAACTAACTATAAAGTCCCTTCTATAAGCATACGCTATACCATATAGCTACTCTGAAAGAAACTCCAGAACATTTAAGCCTGTTCCCTGCAGTTTACATTAACAAGGTTCCCACTGTACATCGGAACTTTTCTTATGGACACCCCTTACCTCAATAATATAACTGAAAAATTTCTGCCTAATGATCGGTACACATTGGCTCCCTGCTGTTTTTGCTGTGCCAATGCCTTGCCCAATCTGCTGCATACTATCAGATTGTTATATGTGTGGTCTGGGTAGTGTCATGGGTTCGAGTCCCATCCAGACCAGTTGTTTTTCCCTTGGAAAAAGAAGCTGTTCTGGATGTTGTTGATTTGTTATTTTTGCACTTGCCTTATCTTGCTTCATCACATTGATTCATGCAATATTTAGGTTTTCCAAATAACTGTTGGATTCTTGCCAGAGCGTACCACGAAACAGAGACGGGATAAAGATATCACACACTATATCGGGCTCTTCCACCCTGGATACGGGTAAGCTACAATAGCCCCATTTACACGGACATCTTAAACTGGTTTGGAAACCTGTATATATAACTTAAACCGGTTTGGAAACTGGTTTAACTTGAACTGGTTTAGGTGTAAAACATGGCCTTAAACTGGTTTACCAGTTTAACTCAAACCGTTTTAGGTGTATATTATCTAAACTGGTTTCCAAACCACTTTGTTTCTACACACTTCAAACACTAAACCGGTTTGGAAAATGTACGTGTAAACAGCACATGGTTTGTAAACCAGTTTAATTTTGTCAGAGTTGATATATACATTATGCACTGTATACTGTCCAAAATACATTCATACAATTTTTTTGTGATTAAGGATTTTGTATACAGTGATTTGATGTGCATCTTAGCTATGTTCTTGTTATTATTTCAGGTTTCAGATCGGTTTAAGGAATATCTACATTGCTGGCGGTCTGAGTGATGTCTGTTCCGATGGTAGTGAAGTCACGTAAGTCAACATTGTATGTACGTAACCCCTTGGCTTGTTAACACTGCCAGCTGCTATATAGACCCTCACCACTATAGTGCATACTTTATTTTTATCTTTATTGCATATACCATATAGCAGGAAACTTTGGTGAGGTTTTTAATCTGGTAATTTGGCACTTTTTGAAGGAAGTCTCCAAATTAAAATTTGCCAATTAGTGCCCACTCTATTGTCATGATGCGCATGTTTGCACGGACTCACCAAATTTAAACTAGCAGAGTGCGCAAAAGTTTGGCATGTTACCAAATATAATGCTCATCAAATTTACGTCATATATGTTACTAAGATGTGTGCATGCTAAACCATATTACATCACCGATGTTTCTATTTATAGAAGCGCTGATTGCGATGCGTATTTGGAGAACATGTTCCAATTCGACTATCCTGGAATTGGGGATATTCTGATGTACATGGCCATAGAGAGTGTGGCCTTTCTTGGGCTAGTTATACTGGTTGAGGTATGTAGGTACATACTACATGATAAATGTACAGTGGAACCTCTCTAAAACAGACACCATTGAAACCAAGTTATTTGTCCATTTTATGTACATGTATTGAACCCTTGTCTATTATTCTTACGTTTTTTATTCTATTCTGCAGTATTCGTTCCTCATTCCACTCTTCAAAAGACTATATCTTAGCCTGTCGAGTAGGAATCAGAATGAAGTTCTTCCTCAAGCTCCCATCACTGAGGTATTGATTAGGACCTCTCTAACAAGCAACACCTACATATAGTAGAACCTCTCTGTACATACATATATACATATGTACAGTGAAACCTCTCTATAGTGGACAACTGAGCCTTAATACTATACTGTCTATACATTCAATGAACCTCTCTATAATGGACAACTTAGCCTTAATACCATACTGTACATATTAAGCTCTCTATAATGGACAACTTAGCGTTAATACTTGTAGATACAATGGAACCTCTCTATAGTGGACAAATTAAAAGCCAGGTTTGTATTATGCAATGTTATGTAATCACAGGGATTAGATGATGACGTGGCTGAAGAGGCAGAGAGGGTGATGGCAGGAAATATAGCAACCGATGACAACGCATTAGTCATCAAGAACATGTCGAAAGTATTTGCTAAATTCTAGCAGTAAATGTGTGGGCCTGTTGGAAGGCTAAGTATGGTACAAGTGGACCGAATTGCTTTCTTTCACTGTATCCTATCGTTCTTGATTGGTTTAGTCTATCTTTAGTATTATTTCTAAATTTAGCACTTGCTGCTGTAATGTATATTCTATTGTATTTAAAGTTTCTGTACTTCTTCTTGTGAGTTGATGATTTTATTACTTGCAGATCTACCTGCCCTATCTGACAGGCTGTTCAGTGGTGCCAAGGAAGAAGGCGGTGAAAAATCTCTGCCTGGCCATTCCTCGCGGAGAGTTCTTCGGTTTTGCCGGCGTAAACGGTACACCCCATAACTACTACTACAGTCAAACCTCTGTAAACTCTTACACCTCCAAGTAAAGGACACAACGTAGGAAAAACCTCTCTGAAAGGACATATTTCATAGCCTCAAACGGACTCCTCCTCTATTCTCTATCAACATAATACTACATATTCAACTTATAAAAATGATCAAATTCTCCGGACCAATTGTATCCCTATGAAAGTTTATATTCTATTTAATGCTCACTATGCCCTTTATTGCCGTAAATATCTTGTTTTGCTCTTTCAGGTGCAGGGAAGACATCAACTTTCAGTATGTTGACTGGAGAGAGGTCACCCTCCGAGGGGACTGCCTACGTAGCTGGATATGACATTAGAACTGATATTAAGAAGGTATGTATATATGCACACATAGCCCAGGTGCACACCTTAATGTGAATCTTTAAGGCTGGTTCACAATATGATGAAAGGTGTTGTGTGTGTTGGGTTGCGTGTACGTACATTGGAGGCAACAGAATAGAAAAGCCTTGCATCGTATATTGTGAACCAGCCTTTAGTGAAACAATGGGTGATGATAGTACCACTTTATATGTTCGGTGTCTCACAGAGCCAAATCATTGAACAGAACAAAAGAGTCAACAACTATCCATTACACATATTATACTGTACTTAGTATTACCTAGGGCCTAGGCAGTAAACCCATGTTCGCTAAAAATCTAGAATCAAGGCCTGAATTGTGTCTCTCTCGAATTTGAAAAATCATTTTCTCCACTACAATTTCAGGTTCAGCAACAGATAGGTTACTGTCCACAGTTCGATGCTCTGATAGAGAGAATGACCGGAAGAGAATTACTAACAATGTTTGCCAGACTGCGAGGGATACCCGAGTCTGCCATCAGAGGTGTGGTCACTGCCACCATTAATAAGTTGGACCTGGCCAAGTATGCCACAGTACAGTGTGGTAAATACAGGTGAGCTCCATTGAATATGAGAGAGTTATGGAGATTAGTAGGAGAAAGAAATAAAGTGAAATCCTGTCACCTGATCTTTTTTGAAAAGAGCTGACCTTGGTGTTGCTTTATTTGTTGTGCACTTGCCTTGCGTTAATGTTTCAATACGATAATGGTTCATGTACAGTGGAACCATGTTAAAGTGAACACTGTTAATACAAAATACCCCTTTAGTATGAACTAACTTTATTCCCTTCTATAAGCATACAGTCACTCTTTAAATGATGTTTGTGTAAACATTATTGTTCATTTTAATGATGTTCCACTGCATATACAAATCTGTCCCCAGTGGAGGAAACAAGAGGAAGTTGAGTACAGCTATTGCTCTCATTGGAGACCCTCCCATCCTATTCTTGGTAATGGAACTTTAGTTTTCTCTCTCCCTCTCTTTCTTCTTCCATGCCTCATAAAGGCTTATCATTGAACAGAGCAACAGAGTCAACTCTCTCTGCTCTCATGACCGACTTGCAGGGGCCCCGTCACCTGTGCCTACTGGGCCCAGGAAGCTCAGGCGCACCATTGTGCAATGGTGACCACGGTAGCCACTTTGATGGTTCTCTCTCTCTCTTTTATTGTATGTGATAGGATGAGCCAACGACAGGTATGGATCCAGGAACACGACGCTACCTGTGGGATGTTCTAACAGGAGTAACTAGAGAAGGAAGAAGTATCATACTCACCACTCACAGGTCACCGAATCACAGTGATATACAATAGTAGATTAGGACCCTCCAAGATGGAGGTAACCTCTCTACAAAGGACACACTTTATACCTCCAAGATAAGGAAAACCTCTATACAAAGGACATTACTGTTAGCCTTAAAGTATGCCTTTTCAAATGTTCTATAATAAAGTGACTGACTTATTTCTCTATCTCTCTATGTAATAAAGTATGGAGGAGTGTGAAGCACTGTGCACCAGACTGACTATTATGGTCAATGGAGAGTTCAGGTGTCTTGGAAGTATACAACATCTCAAGAGCAAGTAAGCTCATACACATAGCTTTTAACCATAGAAAACCACGTTTGAGTCCCGTCCAGAGTAGTTCTTTTCTTTGAAAAGGATTGTCCTGTGTGTAGTTGATTTGTCTGATGTGCATTTGCCTTGCACTGTTTGTTCCTACACCAATTTCATCATGTACGTTAATAAAATTGCTTTTTAACTCCATTAAGTGTCATCTAACCTATTATATGATGGGTTTAGTGAAAGGAATACAATTGCTAATGTTTGCTAACTTCAATCAGATGCATTATTAAATTTTGTGTACTTATGTACGATGTACAGGTTTAGTGATGGTTACACTCTGCAAGTGAAAGTGAATTTGGAACAAGCAACTGCTACCACAGCTCCAACTGACTCTGTTCCTCCTCCTGCTGCTGATCCTCCTACTGCTTTTCCTCTACCTGCTACTGCTTCTCCTCCTCCTCCTCAGCCTCCTGCTGCCGGTGGTCTTGACTCCATCTCCACACCACAACAAGAAGAAGTCCCCGGAGAAGATAAGCCTGCTCCAGAACAACCCCAAGAAGGAGAAAAGCCAGATTCTTCGCAACCACCGAGTTATGTTCGTACTATGTCTACCTCGACTCCTTCAAGCCCAGCACCAGCGCCACTACCTCAGAGTCCCTTGTCTCCTCATCCTCCTGCCTACTCAGAGCTGTATACTATTCCGACACCCGGTAGTGAGCACCTCATCATCAACGTAAAATCCTTTATCGAGCAGACTTTCCCTGGTTGCATACTAACTGAAGAACATCAGGTCAGTTGGGAGAGTGATGGAGCCATGAATTTTAACAAGCATAATAATATCTCTAGTTTAGTATAGTGCATACATTGCAAATAATTGGAGAGCTTGGCTTATTTGCTCAAATGAACAGACTATTCTATGTATTTGCATGCAACTATAATAATAGTCTCAGCATAACCATGAGCTTGATGTGTATCAAGGCTTGTGGTATACAATGTTGTGTTCCTCTACAGGGATCAGTAACCTATCAGTTGCCGAGTGCAGGACTGACCTGGTCAGCAGTATTCAGACAACTAGAAGCTAACAAATCCAGACTCTGCATTGTTGACTACTCCGTCAGTCAAACCACCCTTGACCAGGTATAATAGTGATTACAGTGGAACCTTTAAATTCAGGGAATGTTCGCACAATATTTTTATTCAAATAGTTTGCTTACAGAAGAGACTCTGATTACAGAAGGTGTAGTTTAAAGGGAGTGTAGCAGTATACAATAAAGGCTAAATATAGTACAAGTGGAATGAAATTCTTTCAGTGTATTCCATTGTTCTTGAGCGGTTTGTTCTAACTTTAGTAAAATTTCTAAATTTAGCCCTTATATACTGCTACAATTTTAAGGAGCATTTCATGTTTACAGTGTTATGTAAGTATTTTTCACTGTAGATATCCATTTAGCTTATTCTTTTCTAGCTAAAGCAAACGCTAAATTCTATTCTTGCTTATAGGTGTTTGTCAACTTCGCCAAAGCACAAGAAGGAGCTGTCCTCTAAGTTCGTAATGAAACTATAATGATGTCTGTAGAAACTTTGTCTAACTCTTATAATTTCAGTTTAGTACAAGTATCATTATTCTTAGCTATTAGAAAATATATTTTAGAAACTTTAGAAACTTCATAAACGTCTTCAGTTTATATTTACACTTTATAGCATAGTTTGTATACTTAATTTATATGCATAGTTTATAAGTTTTTGTTTATATTATTATTATTATGAGGTGTGTTCATGATTGGTTCAGTAGAGCAGTTGATAATGTCTGGAGCTCCTTCAAAACTTTAGTTATATCTTCTTCTGTGGAGTAAATGGCATACGACACTTATAATTCCCTCAATGCAAGCTAAAGCTGGGTTCACAATTTATGACGTGCACTTAGAAATCAATTCTATCCTTGCCGCATGGCATTACGTTATTCACCCTTGCGTTTAGCTGTGAGCAATATTGTGATTTAGCTTATAAGTGTCTTACCTCCCTCTGGGTCATCTGAAGGATGCATGCTTGATCGACCACAAGCACCATATTGATTTTCTCTACTAATAAACTGCTGTGGAATATTATTCTCAGTATGTTTTAGCTCTATTGGATGGTTTGTTGGTAGCTGAAGTGTTCGATTTGCAGTCTCCAACTCTTGACTGGTACTAGTGTACAATAGAGGATGTTTGCTGTTACTTATAGGCTCAGGAGTTTCTCCATTTTCAAGAGATTTGGGTTCAGAAGTTCCTCCGTTTTCAAGAGATTTGGGCTGCGCTTGATTCACATATCCTGGAGAGCAGTTTGCAATGGTAGAGAGAACTAGGTCGTGATGGCTACTACTAGCTTGAGTTGTACCTGTTGGTGGGTGAGCGATTTCTTCGTGGTGTTGATAGCTGTGGTGAGGTCCATTATGACGATGATAGTTGCTAGAAACTATTCCTTCTTCACGTAGAGTTGTCTAATAGTGCATACATAATATTAATAAAACATTAGAATAAGAATGAATCAGTGAACAGAGCTAGAAAAAGACAAGAAGTAACCAGGGAGTACCCATATAGCACACAGTGCATGAATTTAGCCATGTACTGTATGTAGTTTAATGCAAGAATTATACTCCAGGGAGTACCCATATAGCACACAGTGCATGAATTTAGCCATGTACTGTATGTAGTTTAATGCAAGAATTATACTTTACCGTAATATGAAATAGTACCAGGAGAAGGTTTCTTTCGACTTGGACAGCTCTAAGTCGCTCTCGACATCTCTGTAGTTCTTCTTCAACTCCTTGTCTAGCTACTTCAGCCGCCTCTACTGCTGCAGCTCTCTCTTCTTCCAACTACAGCATATTTATACCGTGTAGAACCTCACTAAACTGAATTCCAGGGGAACAGCTAAGTTCACAGTGCTTATCAAGTGGACACTGCACACCTGAAACCTCTCTATAATGGACAGCCCAAATCTATGTACATAAGTTAGTTTACTTTTTTCCCAGATCTTTGTAGCTGAAGGGCTGTCTTGGCTTGTTCTCTCCTAGCCACCTCAAGGAGTTCCTGAGCCTCTCTCAGTTCCTGCCGTCCTTTCCTCCTCTCCTCCATAACTGCCTGGTCGATTCCTAAAACATTAATACATGGAGTTAAACTAAAAAAATTGACAAAAATTTCAAGTTTTTGTGGTAAAATCTGCAAAAAAAACCTTTCAGCAGTGCTTTATGATGGAAAATGAGGAGCATAGCACGCAATATAAGGCACGCATAGAACAGCAGAATTGTCACAAAATTCCTCAAAAGGTTAGGTGCACAGTCGCACACCAATCACAATAAAACATTCATTCCTTGCATATATAGAGTGGCTGCAGTTGAAAAGTAAAACATACTAGTTTGAAGTGAAGCCTGAACTGACTGTAGCTGTGTCTCAGACTCTCTGAAACTCTCTAGCTCAGTTCTCACTGCTACCAGTTCTTCTTGCAAATTTTGGTTCTCAGCTCTCAGAGAGAGAATAATGGCCTCCTCCTCCCTCTCCTTCCTTTCTATAACAAGATAGGCAAGTTTAAAATTCCAAAAACTATGTCCATATGCTCTCCCTTTAGAGAGTAGTTTGTAAAATTCTCTACAGTGGAACCTCTCTATAATGGACAATTTAAAGCTACGAATAGTGACCATTATAGCAGGGTGTCCATTCTGGAGGGGTTAAAAATGTATTGGGCTGAGACATAGAAATTTGTTTTAGGTCTGATATAGAGGTGTGTCCATCAAGCATGGTTCCATTTTATTGTATAAACTTATGAGAATGATATGGAAACCTTTGAGAGCTGAGAGTTGGTTACAAGCCACCCCCAATCTCTGGTTGAAACTAGTCAATCTGGTGAAACAGCCATCTAGACAACACTTGAGCTGGGAACACTTCTCTCTCGATTCGGACACCACAAGTCTCAGATTTGACGAGAGCTGTTCGGATTCTTTCCGACAGGCTACCTGAGCCACCTCTGCCATTTCAACTCTTCTTCCTAACTCCTGAGGTAATAAAATTGAAGGAAGTTGAGCAGTACAAGACTAAGTTGGAACGAAATTCCACTTTTTTGGGTTCATTCTATCTTCAGTAACATTTCTAAATTTAGCCATTATATATACTGCTACAATCCCTTTCAAGCGATTATACATACGTACATAAATACCTCATTTCGAGTGGATAATAGTTGGAGTTGAGCTGTCCTATCTGTGATAGTGTGCACAGCAAGATCTCTTTCAACCAGAGCCTCACTCCGCTTAGCCTCAGCCTCACTAACCTATGATACCAATAATTTTCTTATAATGTCAGAACATCCATGTAGCCATAACTTTCCAAGTGGTCATGAAATTGACTACGTGTGTTAAACGTACTTTTATTTGCAATTCCTGGATATCTTTATTTTGACTGATTTCACTCAGTCTTGCTTCTACTAGCAGGGCAAATACTTTCTCTCTCCACAGTGTAAGAATGTTCTTCCAGCTTCCTCTTTCTCCACCTCCTCTTTCTCCTGGTGCTACATTTTTATTTCCTTCTCCATGTCCGTTTGCTCCGACAGATTCTCGTGACTCTTTCCTGACTTTTCCCTAAAAAGTGCAAATATGTATGTATACAGTGGAACCTCTTAGACAATGTATATACCTGCTTAAGTGTTTTCTCTTGAAGAGAGAGTATATCAGAAATGGCTCCCAGCCTCAGGGAGAGTAGTTTCATCTCTTCCTCTCTCCTCTCTCTCCCTTCCCCTCCTTCCTATATAGAAACATAAAATCAAGGAACAGAATCTGGTATAATACCTTTATTCTTTCTAATAGTGTTTGTTTCTCTTCCCTCCAAGTGACACCTTTGTCGGGCAGTTCGCCACCGAGATAGGACTCCAGACGGCTGACCTGGTCCCGAGCCTTCGCCAACTCTTCCTGCACAGCCCTGTGTTACGAGTTGCAATCTATGAGGCTATTATGTACATATTACATATTAACCCAGGCATTCCAGTGAGAAGGGGAGGAAGCTGAAACACCTGGGTATGAGGCTAACATACTAAAGGCTAAACTCAGTATATATTGCATTTTTGACTGTAGAGATATCTGCGATAATTACTTTAAAAATATCCCTCCTTATTCATTGGTGCCATATACCTTTTCTTGCTCTCCTCTTCATCAAGCTGTATTTGAAGAGATGATATCTGGTCTTCATTGGATTTTTTCTCTCTCTCCAACTGCTCACTCAATTCTTATGGAACAATGTGTAACAGCATAATGTATTAAAATTCAATTTTAAAGGAGTGTTATAAATATCATTCTAGTCTACTATATATACTGCTATATTTCCTTTAGCTATTCATAAGTATGTTAATATGAGGCAAAGTCAAGTGTACACACATATTGATGATATCTCACCTAATTTTTCCTCTGTTGAATGAGCCAGCTCTTCGTTCGCTAGCTCAAGCTCTCTACCCCTCTCCTCTTCTTTCTCCCGAGCCGCGGCAAGTTCTGCTGTCAAATCATCACACTGACTCTTCAACCGCTCCTCCGTCTCAACCTTCTCTCTGTTTAGTCGCTCCAGCTCCAACTGATGCTGTGCACTATTTGGAAAAATTGGTTGTAACTTAACGACGGTTTCTGTAAGTCAAAATATTTCTCTAAAACCTCCAAATAGAGAAAAACACATTCCAAAGGACGGCGCTGAACAAGAAACCTTTCTCTCTCTGGCCATTATTTCCAACTATTACATGATATGTATTATCCGAAACAAAACTAACGTGATATTGCTGCGGTCCCTAAAATGGCAGTCTCTCTCTTCTCTGACAGAGGCATTGGCAGCTGCAAGTTGTTGGGAATATCTCTTACACTCAGCCTCTAACTGTGCCACTCTACCCATCAGATCTCTCTCAACCTGAAATTCCATTTAAAGTAGAGATTACTTAAAAAGTGGCCTTCTTATCAATGCAATGCATTAGTATAAAAACCTTTTAAGTTTTATTGCAATTTGGAGTCAAAATATATGTATAGGTGTGTACTTCAAATCCTTAACATTGATTCTGAGAGATTTGCCAAAAATTAGCACCAACAAAAGTTTCCTACTACTGTATATAGCTAGTGTTATGATTTTCAAACTCTCTAACCTGTAGTAACTCAGATGTTAGGACAATAGGGGAGTTATGAGAGACAGTGGGAGGAAGCATCATTCTTGCAGAGTTCTGTAACTGATATCTACATGAATTACAAGTGATTAGATTTTAATTGATTGGATATTACACGCCACATTGTTCTAAGGAAACCCTACAATACGATGAGGGGGTGGCTATGGATGTATAAAAACGCGCCTGAGAGACTCGTTTTCAATTTTGAGAGCTGCTACTTTTTGCCGCTCTCTGGCAGTGTCGGCTCGATTCTGTTGCGGCGGGGTTTTACTGGACTGGCGGGACACGATGTACGTGTCTCCTCCAGAACTGTGAGAATCATCCTCTGACGAGTTTCCATCGCCTGCTGCTGGCGGTGGTGAGGATACTTCAGCCGGGAGTGCAGCCACTCTACTACTAAAGTAAGATGGCGGGTAGAGTAATGCTGGGTGAATCGTACGTTGATCGCGATCTTCTCTTTTTTCGCTGCTGCACCCGGAGCGGGTTTGCGCCATTGTTCGAATTAATGCACACCATCTTCCCCGCGCGATTCGGTCCCCGTACGCATGCGCGAGATCGGGTGAACCACGCCCCCATCTGATGCGCACGATTTAGAGAGCTAGAGATCGGTTCTTCGTCTTTTTCATCATTATTATTGGCGATCAGGTTTGTATTCTGCTTGCAGTATAATGTTGCAAGACTTATGGCACATTATTTTGCTCCAGGCGCCTTCGTAAGATTATGGTCAGCGGCGGACTTAGCTCACGAGAGGCCCAAGAGAGGCTTCACAACCAGCTGGAACACTTATGTCGTCGACTTGGACGAGTTGACTGGATAAGAGAACTAAAACAGCCTCCATACACCCCTGTCGTATGTGCCGGACTAGCACTAGCTGGAATTCTCCTTGTTGTTGAGTTTGTACTCGATCCTCATTACGTAGGGCCCACTTTAGTCCACGGAATCATTCTTCTACTACTCTCAGTGTTCAACACATTCTTATTTGGCTGGGAAGTCTACATCATCAAGACTCGAAGAATTAGACGATTATTTTCCAGAATAAAACCATTTCTTGATTCAGTGTGCCCGTGGAGTGCCAGCTCATATCCATCAAGGTCTATAAATACTCTGCGAGGGCACTTTACCGTCCGTGCTTACAGGGACGGACGTCTTGTTAATCTTCCTTGTAGTCTTATAGTCCAAGGAGATCTAATAGAGCTCTTCAGAGATGTACCTTCACCTGCTAATGCCATGTATCTAGACCCAAAAGGAGTTGGGGGAAAGATTCATGTGCAACGGGGTAGTTTTCCTCCGGCCAAGCTGTACACCGAGTTTGGGAAGGAGGAGGGAGGAGGCAGTGTCAAGGAAGTAGGTGAGGAGAAGAGGGTCAAGTTTGTGGTAACACAGACCCCAGTTATCGCAACATTTCGTGAAACGCTCCAGAAAAAGAGGGCCACTTCCATTCTCACACGACAGAAAACGTACGCTGTTCTAGCACTCAACATCCTCTCTCTCATAATTCTCGCTGTCTCCTTCATCTTTAATGTCATCCGTTTCACAGTTCTGACCGAAGATGTCGGACACTGGACCGAAATGTTACTTGGACTGCAAGTCTACACAGTTCTCCCTCTCCTCCTTCCTCTTCTCCCTGCCATGTGGACCTACATGAATCTCTACGGTACTGCCAGAATTGTTCTACTCACTGAGAAAGAATCAAATCCTAAAAAATCTAACGGTGCGTTTCGAAGCCGTATCGGAACCATGGTCGATGTCCTGAGGAAGATGTTAGTTCTGTTGGTTCGTCCGTCAATGTACCCAAATTATCGTGTGTTTCACATTCTCGGCAGCCTAACCTCGCTCTGTTCGGTTGACAAAGAATATGTTTTGACCGACAGTGCTCCCATACCCGAAAAGGTTTTCTTTCTCACTCGAAGGTCCATGGAAGACATGGCTCCACCGAAAGACAAAGCAGACGAAGTTAAAGCACAGGTGAAGTTTGAAATCCCAGCTGAAGAGGTAAAAATTGGCGGAGGTGAAAAGGTGTCTTATCAGAAGCATACGAAGTTTCAAGGAAGGCTTGAGACCTGTGTGGAAGTACACGTAGAGTCTACTTCTATTAATAGTGATCAGGTCCTAGGAGGGGAAGGAAGAGAGCATGAAGGCATGACTAAGTCTGCCGAGCTGCTAAAAGTCGGTAGCCAGCCTCAGTTGATGCTCAAGATGGCAAGGTCTGGTAGCGATTCAGCCATACTTTACACCACATCACCTTCCGCAACAGTCTCAACTATACACGAAGAGGCCTTGACATTGTCAACAACAGAGCCTACTACTTCAGATATCCAACAGCTTCCCCCAAATCCTAAGAAAATGCCCTCAAGGTTTCTCTCCCAAGAATCGGCTACTACGCTATCGGAGAGATCAGGTTCACAAGTGTCAAGGGTGCCTATTAATGAAGATGGTTCACAGACATATCGACTATCTGGGGCCTTCTCCAGTTCAGTGATGTCTATAGCATCTCATTTTGAACTGGTTGGCGAAATACTCGATCTCTCTCCAGATATGAGTAACCAGTCGGGGCTCGGTTTTGACGACATGAATTGGGAGATGTTCCTTGGCTCCTTGAAACCAATCGGCGTAAACTGCCTAGCAACTTCTCACTTTCTTCACGACCCGTACTCGTGGTCATCTAATTGCTGCAGCGAGTTCGTCCGCAGTAACCTGGCCAAGACAAACTGCATCTGTCCGCTGGGTGTAGAGATTGGAGTGAGCGAGTACTTACAGGCTAACTTCTTGAAAATGAGTCTCTTCTTTGCCGTGAGTGAACGAGAGGAGAACGTGGTTTCCTTCATGCGGAGACCACCGGCAAATCTACTAACTGAAAATATCATCCAGCCTCACTTGCTCTCCTCTGTACTCCTGGACAAAGCCAGTGGAAATTACCTTATAATGAGTAGGGGCAGCGGGGACATGGTGGCCGCGTGTTGTAGCGATTTCTGGGACGGCAGGGATCTTCAACCCATGACCAGCATCGAGCGGGGTGAGATCGAAGCGTTTTTTGCCCGACGCCACCTCACTTCGTATTGTGTCACACTATCCTACAATCCACTTGTTGACTGTGATCTTTCATCACTGGTAAAGAAAAATATAGGCCTGTACATTCCTAAGGAGAGGCTTCAAGCTACGGACTACCCCAATACCCCCATGTTCGGTGAAGGAAACAATGACAAATCCGTCGAATCGTTTTCAAGCGAGCAATATTACTCCAACCTTCTTTGTAATCAAGTATTCCTCGGGATCGTCTCACTCCAATTTCAGCCAAAGTCAGACATAGTTCAACTCATCGAGGATCTTGAATCTACGGGAATCAGATTTGTCTATTTCACCAACGAAAATGAGCTGCGCGGTAGAGTTTTTGCGGAGAAGCTGGGCCTAGAGGCCGGCTGGAATTGCCACATATCTCTAGCACCGGGTAGCGAAGACGAACAGACATCACCTGATTCAAATAACGAAGAGGATTATCATTCTCAGTCATCGAGTGCCTCGTCAAGTCTCAATTCTGTCATCAATGCTTTTCAGTCGTACGTTCGAGCTAAACTACCCAAAGGCGTCCACAATATTCGTCCACATCTGAAGAACGTCGACAACGTTCCTCTTCTTGTTCCCCTCTTTACTGATTGTACGGTGGACGCTATTCAGGAGATGATTAAAATCATGCAGGAAAATGGAGAGGTGGTCATGTGCCTCGGTAATGCCTGGAACCACGACAACCTCACAATATTTGCCCAGTCCGATGTTAGTCTTAGTATTCTCCCCGAGTCTCCCTCACTCTACTGCTGTTTGGATTCCGGACGGCACGACGGTACCCTCAGCACCTCAGTCTCGGACAACAACTTTGGAAACCCACCACAACAGCTTGACCCTAAGTCTCCTGTTTGGCCCACACCACTTGAGATGGCTTCGTACCTCAACACTGCCATTTGTCAACTGTGCGTTCATCGCAAACACAATATTAGAATTCTCAACTCGTTGACGGAGTCTAGACACATAATGAGCTGTATTCGTCATGGTCTTCTTTTTGGAATGGGATCGACTGTAGGCCTAAGTACATTGATGTTATTTGCAACGCTACTTTTTCTTCCTCCTCCCCTCTCTGGTGGACACATTTTCTTACTTCTTCTCTTCAGTATCCCGCTTATTTCATTCTCATTCCTCTCAGCTCCGCTCAATCCATTAAGACTCAGATGCCGAGCAGGAAGAAGAAGGTGTTGAATGAAAAATTTCTCGGAATTTTTCATTTCTGCGTCACTTTCCTTCCATCTGCAATATTGTGTGTTCCACTCTTTGCCGTCACTCTTTCAAGTATATGTTCTGCTTCAG
>JAODVQ020150698.1:0-15276 GCA_025400075.2 Phenganax stokvisi
TAGTTATAGTTACTCCCTCTGTATATACATGTACTGTTGTCTTTATTACCATTGAAAAAACCTTCAATTAAGATTTTTTTCCCAAGTTCCAAGGGGGGCCACAGTTTTTCAAGGGGGGGCAAATGCCGCTCCCCCCCCCCTTAAATGAAACCCTGGCGTAAGCGCTTGCACAGGAATCTCTCTTCAGAGGCATGGCCTCTGATAAATTGTGCGTCTCGCTTCCGATCTCATGCCAGGTAGGCTGGTGTCAGTCAGAGTGCAGAGGTCAGAAGGTAATTGGATGATAAAGAGCGAGAGAAAGAATGAAAAATCAGCTCTACCTGTGGAAATTGAACCCACCATCTCTTGCAATCTAAGCAAGTGCACTATCACAGTGCTAAGGTGACCCACGAGCTTGAAATTCAATTGTGATGGCATAATCAACAAGTGGACTGGCAGGGGATTTTAAGAACTTCTGGAAAAATGAGTGTAGGTGATGATGGAAGTGTTGAACGGCAGTTACAGGATTTGAGCGGAGCCATTTACTCTTTTCTTCAAAGGACATATTAGTTACCTCCTCATCAGTGAAAGTCTGCCCATATGGATGTGCAATAGATTGAATGACATCAGGCCACTTCATATCAGCTGCAGACAGGGTCAGGAACCATGTTGGAATATCAAGTTGTTGAATCATAGCCAGTAAATCATACAATATTTGTTGGAAATATGCTGGAGATCCTCGAACATTTTTGATTGATGGCAATGTCCTTATACATTTGATTGTTAAACTTCAGCCATGTCAGAGCAGTATAAAGTTTTTCTGGAGAAATTAACTGGTACATATAATGTTCTTTGTATTTTAATTTACGCTTCAATTTCATTGGTATCATTTGTGATTTATTTGGAAGTCGTGTAAGTAGATTACATATAGGAGAAAGACTGGTGGGAATATTTACTGCTGGTCCATGGATACTGCATTGTTGTCCTCTTGGAAGCGCAACCATCTTCATGAATGGTATTCTCATTGATATTAATCGAATCTCCAATGAGTTCAGAGATGATAGTTCAGGAGGTATTTCATCCTGATTCAATCCATTTGCTTTTGCCTGAGTTGGCATTATCCCTTATATCAGAGCAGCATCACATGTTTTGCAAACCCATCCTCTGTTACTAACACTTCTGTGAAATTTAGTATGAAATACACATTTAATTGGACCATTTCGTGCATTCTTGTACCGTGAAATCATTAGTTTCACCACTCCATCCTTGTACATCAATCGATGGCAGACAGTACATTATGAATACTGGACCAGTTTTCACATCTTTTCTGAAATTGTCCATAGTATTCTTTAGATCAATGTTGTTTCGTTTCAGTGACATTCTTTTCAAACTTCTTTCTTTATTTGACTCTGGACTTCTCTTTGTTTTCATAATTTCAGCATTATTATATTTCCTTTTTTATTCATTTCTGGTGTTTCATTCTCCCTTGTTAATCTCATTCTTTGGAATTGTGCTGAATTCTAGAGCATTTGATTTCTTTGAATTGATGACTTCTTTGTTTTTTGACTCGCTCTGCATTATCTTTATTTCTCTGACATCTCAATTCCTCTGGTTCTTCAGCTCTCCGCCTTCTTGCTCGTTCTGCATTATCTTCATTCCTCTGACATCTCAACTTCTTCTGGTTCTTCAGCTCTCCGCCTTCTTGCTTGTTCTGCATTATCTTCATTTCTCTGACATCTCACTTCCTCTGGTTCCTCAGCTCTCCGCCTTCTTGCTTGTTCTGCATTATCTTCATTCCTCTGACATCTCACTTCTTCTGGTTCTTCAGCTCTCTGCCTTCTTGCTCATTCTGCATTATCTTCATTCCTCTGACATCTCACTTCCTCTGGTTCCTCAGCTCTCCGCCTTCTTGTTCATTCTGCATTATATTCATTCCTCTGACGTCTCACTTCATCTGGTTCCTTAGCTCTAGATTTTCTTCTGCGTTCTGCATCTTTTTTCTTTCTCTGTGTTGTTTCCCCACCAGTTTTAGACTCTCGTATAGATCTTTGCAATTCATTGTTGCGTTTTCTATTTATGAAGACAGTTTCATGCAAAGCTCTCAACCTCATGTCTTTCATTATATTTCTTCGTCTGAGTTTATATTTATATTCACCTCAAGACATCTCTTCTTTTGTTTTATTGTTTGCTCCTCCTCCCTTCCCTTATTACAAACCCCCTATATATTCACTTCTCCTCCATCTATTATCTGTTCCACCTGTACAATAAGTGTACATCCAGTGTTTGTCTCACCTGTTCCACTCCTACTTACATTTCCTTCCTCTTGATCAGAACCTTCATCTATCTTCTCTAATATTCTGTATTGAAGACTATAATCCCATTGCTTTTATAGGCATAGCCTATTCATTTCACAATACTCTAGGAATTTCTTCATCAGCAGTTACATGCATGAAATCTCTGCATAGTATTTGCATCAGCACTATCTAAGTAACAATCATAATTGTCTCTAAGACACTATTGCTATAACAAGTATCAATGCAATCAGCCAACTAAGCATGTGTCATCATAGTAGTATTTAGAAATATTGGTGTTGCAAAACAGCCTAAGACTCTATAATCCTATTTTCAATGTATATACTAATAATAATTTTAACTCAGAATAACTAGCAAAAACCTCTTTATCCATTTGAATTATTTGCACACAAACAAATAATAATACAGTTAAAAATGAACAGAAGGTATTGTAGCTAACTGTAAACACTCTTCCTCATGCTATCGTCGTGCCTTCTCCTCATTCTCGTTGTGCTCCACTATTGCTCTTCTCTCTCTTCAAAGTCACTTATCATCTTCTTTCCTGCATCAATAACAAAAAAGTCTGTACTCCTATGTAGTTGTAGGTCTACACTATAAGAGCAGACAGACAAAACTGGCAAACGTAATGTTCACACATCTCTCTTTGTGATCATAAACATACCATTTATCAACTCAATATCCAAACAAAAATAAATTGAAGTAAATTGAATGGCTATAGAGTTCTTAGCACCACTCCTTCAGTATACCTGCCTCCTCCTCCTCCTCCATCATTCCACTAAAAGCCTTCCAATGACTAAACTTTCTTGTCACACTATTTTATATCTAGTCAAAATAAACTACAACCAACAGAAACACTTATGAGAAGCTACACTATTGCAGTGGTATCAATAAATAAAGTAGAGTTTCTATTTAACGCACACTAATGCAAGGTAGAAAAGCCACCTTTGCTGTTCGTTTTCGTCATTCTTGGCCCAGAATATCACAGCAACGAAATATTATACATCTAAGTATAATTACCACGTTAGACCTCAATCACTGGAGTGACTAAGAACTTATGGTGATAACTGACAGACACACACACACACACACAGACTAAGTACAATAACCCTCGCTGCGCATGCGCACAGGCGAGGGTTAATTATTTAATGGCAGTGTAAACGTAACCCTGCTTTTTTCAAACTAATTTACAGCTAGTGCTTGAAATATCTTTATTGAGGAAAACACAATGTGTTTTGAATGAAAAGCATTAAGTGCATTTGACAATAATAGGGTTAGCCTGAAGATATTATATCATAGCTAACCTGAATGTTGCTCACAGGAATAAATTTTGCATCCAACAACAACAGCTGCCCAACAGACACCAACACGATAAGATACTTCGTGAAAAATAGCATTAGCACAGACAGATTCTTCAGGAATCTTCAGAAAAGTGTTATCAATTCTTGTCTCCACATACAATTTTGTTGCACGAACAATTTTCTTGCACGATCCAGGCAGGGAGAAATAGAAGGAAAAGTACACTTAAACATTGCCAGAGAATGTAGCTTTATTCCTTTTGGAGTCTTGCTAGACCATGGGTGAAAACTACTCCTCATACATTGTTGTACAATTGCTGATTCAGACCCCCCGCAACACTCCATCACAGTTAGTTTCGGGTCCAAATTGAACCAGCTTACTTTGAACACAGCTGCTAATTGTAAAAAAGTCAAGTTTTCACGTTTAAAGTAAACCTGTACTCCATTCCTCATCAGATCCACTCTTCTTTCAACGTCCATTATTCTGCGTGGGACGACTCTGCAAGAGTAGCGTTGCATATGCGTTCGCTAGGCGGGTGGTGAGCGCGGGAAGTTGGTGTGACCTAAGTGCACAATGAGTAGTTTAAGCACACCTGGGGATTCAACTTTGTCTTCCTTGAATTGTGAGGACTTAATACCCCTAAGAATTCAGTCCCGAGTTAGCTATGAGCAAATTTTGCTCGAGATGCAGCAAAGATATCCGGTAATAAGGGGTCTCTCCTCAAGGAGCATATGGAGATATTGCTCGGGAAGAGGCATTCATTACAGATTTTAACTATTCTCTGCCCAGGTTGAAGAACTTGTTGAGCAGTCAGTGTCGCAGGCAAGTCAATAATTGTGTAAATGTGTAAATTGTCCCGAGTTAGCATGTCAAAATATTACTATAATAATATGGCCTAATTATAATTACTCAGGTATGCAGATTACGGACTTGTCTAGTTTGTTTTGTTACCTTGTAACTTGGATTATTGTACAAGAGGTAGGACCATCATATTGACGGCGCACTCTCACAGGGTTACGTTGGTCTCGTGGAATAACAATCAGAGAACAATGAGTGCGACGAGCTATGCTTGATCGTACTCAGAGAGACGGCAGCACACATATTGATTACTTACTGTACCTTATTATGCAGAATACTTTGGTCACAAGATTCATATCGACCGGAATGATAAACTATCCTTATATGGTGTCACACATGTAGCAGCCAGTGATGGGTTTAGCTAGCCTCGTTCCCAGTCTCTCCCTCTCCTCGCACAATTTTACGCGTGACCTTTGAACTATTGGGAAAATTGCAGAGGGAAAGCCTGGTATACTTTCGTACGTGACTGGTAGACGCCACTCAATACTGTGTGTATGTTAGGTGTAGATGTGACTTTTGCACTACAGGTAGACGTGATTGCATGGTTGCGCGCCTCGTGTATAGACGCTCACAGTACGTAAAGTAAACTAACGGTAGTGGCCTTTGTTTCGAGAACTGCATCCGAGGTGATGAAGTGAATACGGAGCGCGCACAACAGCTGACTTGAAGGGTCACGTCTACCATGACATCAGTCACGTGCGAAAATATTCCAGGCTCTCCCTCCACACTTTTCCCAATAGTTCAAAGGTCACGCGTAAAATTGTGCAAGGAAAGGGAGAGACTGGGAACGAGGCTAGGTATAGCAACAAGAACAACCTCACCATATACAATGACCTTTTCAGGTATAAGTTGACATACATGTACAATGAAGATTACAATTAGAGACATTCTATGTCTGTCCTTATGGTTTCAACATACACTGCATAGTTCTTATACAAAAGATGTTTAAGAAGAGTATGACAACGTATGCTATGGTGTATAATTATGATTTGGACCTCTTATATATCTTTCAGTGCTTTTGTGTGAGGATTACTGTACTAGTGTGCTACCCTATTCTGTAACAGTCTTTGCAGGCCAGTAATTCTACGTTATGGCATGTGGGACCAAGTTCATGTGGACTGTGGACATGAATTCGCACTCATCCTATTCATTCAAACTCACCTTGCCTCATTTAGAACCAATACAGCTAGAAGTCCTTATGTGCAAACCCCTTCAACACAGGTAATCTCAGTGACATTGTTTGTGACAGTCTGCATAGCTACAACAGTCCACAAGGACAACTTGTCATTTGCTTTGATAGCTAAAGGCTGTATGTTCAACGTTATGTTTATGACTGATACTTATTCCTCCTTAGAATCATGTAGCCGAGAGGCATTGGGTAGAAGTCAACACCAGGATAAGCTACCCCATCAAGTCTGCACTACAGTAAAATGGAACAGAACTCTATTATAGATATGGATTGTTAATGAATTATTCATGATATATTGCTCCATTATGATGTAGCAGTAGCTACAGAGCTTAAAACTAAAGGTCAAGCATAATGATTGTTGATATAGCAATTAGCTACATCTTGGCTTACAACATGAACTATTCATAACATTTTCCTTGTGTAAACATAATTAAACATAATGATGAGAAAAACAGATTTCATTGATGAGTATAATACACAGTAACATCGCTGTGTTGTGATTGAATCAGAAATTGTATATCTATTCAATCAAGTTGATGATAACCAAATACATAGCAAGTTTATGATAGAGGTGCGAACGAACCCACATTTCACTGGGGACACTCACTTGTTCTTCTGAATCGGGTAAGTGGTTCCAAATCTTCATCACTACGATCATCTCTACCTTCCCCTCTTTCATATGGCACAGTTGAATTCCTGAGTGAGTTTAAAACATCTTCAAGACCATGCCATTGTAGTAGCATACATTGGATAGAGAGCAATGTGGACAGATACCAGGCTTCTCTTCTAGCCAACAAACAATATATTCCCAACACCCCACAATACATTTACAGCAAGAGCTAAACTGAGGATCTCTCATTGTATCCTTACATAAAACACATTTCAGTGCATCCTTAAACACTCAAGCAACTTTGCTCCATTTTAATAAAATGCTCACATTATGCAATAACTGGTCAACTTTTCTTGACTCCTTTGAAACGGTGACATTGTCAGATTCATGAGTAGCATGCTTTGGGTTGGTTGATGAGACAGTGAGTTTGGTATAGAGTGACTTTGATGCAGCTAAAGTCTTTCTGTTGTACTTCCAAAATTCCATGGTGGTGAATCCATCTCTATAACTACCACCAGCACCAAGACACTGTAGGCATAGTAGTAGCTTCACCATGTGGCAAAGTTTGAAGTTAATGAAGCCATGTGACAGTCACGTCTCATCGCGTGAGGGAAAATAACTGGAGAGTCATGGCTACAGCTCTCCTCGAACCGCTAAATGGTGAAAATAGGTGGCATATTCGTTCAGGAGAGACGCTACAGAGTGTGAGTCAGTGTCTACATAGGCGTTTCCCTGGAACTAGGGGGCTGTCTTCACGCAATCTACGGCGTTTTTGTCGCCAGTGTGGTAATCACTATCAGAGTAACCTTAGTGATGATGAAGTGGATAGATTAGTAGCCAGGTTTGTATTCGCAGTCTGGCATTCATACGGAAGGAGGTCGCTTCATAGGTTACTTCAATCTGAAGGCGTGCATATCAGTCAGACCAGGCTGGGAAGATCTCTGAGAGACGTTTTTCCTGCAGCTCATCACATGAGAAATCAATCAGCTGGCAGGTCTATTAATCTGGTAACTTACAGAGCTAGTTTCTATGGCCAAAAGTTACACCTGGATCAAAACGAGAAGTTCGTGATGTTTGGTGTTGTGCATGATCAAATTGGTGTAGAAGCATCAACACAAGGCAAATGCATTATTCAAAGAAAATCAACTGCATCCAGGACAATCCTTTCCAAAGAAAAGAACAGCCCTGTATGGGACTCTTGTAATATTTACAGACTCCTGTATCTTGTAATATTTACAGACTCCTGGGGGACAGTAAACCCCAAATCATAACCAAAATATTTAAGTGCCCAAGCGTGTCCCTCCTGGGATCATGTTGGTTAGGTCAGTAGTGTATGAGTTTGATTGATCTACACTGTTACTTCCTGGAATTAATCTTTATCATCCTTATCTATCAGCTTTGATGTTATTGGTCATGATGTGAAAACTGAAGTAATAACAGTAAGTATTATTTTGATATAGAAGTTGCATCATTGTTGATCTCAGTGTATAAAAAGTGATTTTAAGAAACTGAGGATGATTACGTGATAATTGGTATTTTTGGTAATTAAAGAGATGGCTGCATGGTTACCTAGATAACATTGACGTGACTCGGGTTGTATCAACAACAATTGGGTAATGGTGGGTAAGTCCTCCATGTGTAGAGTTATCTGATCCCCGAAAGGTTGCACACTTTATCATAAATGTCATTGTGTTTTCTCTGAGATTTGTAGAATTCCCGGAAATTTCTGCATTGCATTCTACCATGTTTGGCATTCTCTTGTCTCTGATGTTGCAGCTGAAATATGTTAGCGACCTCATCCTCAGTGAACCTAGTGGGTGTCGCTAGCGTTGTCCTCGGGAGTGTTCTTGTAGGGAGCAAGCCAGACGTTCTAGTGGTATGAGTAGGATTGGGAGTGGATGAGAGAGGTACTCTTTCCATTCCCTCTTCCGCTGGACCACCACCTGCATCCTCAGTTTCCTGTCTGCCACTAATAATCTTCTTTACAGCGTTTTACGCTGTCATGTTGTCCTGTATTGTAGGTGCCTGATAGTACCTGTCTGCCATTGTCATGGAGTGGCACAAGAGGGTAGACACCAGGTCTCTAGTGACAGGGTCGTGGCACCTGTTTTCCACCACCACATCCTTTCTGAACTATGTGAGTGTTGGGAGGCTGTGCCTGAGGTCCTTGGCCGCAATTTCCCTTTCTAGGTAAGTGATCTCTTTTCCAGTAAAGTCCGAAAAGACCACTTTGGCCTTGTCTCCATGGTGAGTGAAGACAAGCTTTTGCCAGAACTTGCCAGAAAGAGAAGTCATAGTGATCTACTGTAGTTGAGCTAAGGCTAGGACTAAAGCTAAAGCGATGGTTAACCGCTTTTTTGGTGTGATACTATGATGCTTAGTCTGTCTAGATCCTTCCTGCTGCTTTGTTGAATTGCTTCTTGCAATTCGGACATTTACATGCCTGTGAAGCATCCGGGCCTCTGTGCACTGTTGAGTACAATGGAAATTGTGCATATTGTTGCATAAATATCCACTTATTTGAAGAGTAAACGGCCTGTGAGTAGTCCAAGGACCTTGTTATATTTGTCCTTTCACATGTGGCCCTGTAGCATTGCAACACAACCAGCCCTGATTTCTTGCTTTACTTCCATGCTCTCTAGGAACTGATGGACAGATGAGATGCTGTTAGAGTCTTGATGAGCAGGCTATCCTTTCCCTTTTTGGTCTTACGACGTGTATATTGCCTTGAGGTGGTTCATTATCCTCTCTGCAAGTCTGAGGTCCTCGTTGTAGTAAAATGCTTAGCGTGGAAGTGCCCGTATGATCAGAATGAATTATTACTCATGCACTTACAATAAATAGTCTATCCTAGACATGCGCAATAGGTACATACAGTACAGCAATACATACATACATACATATAGTTGCTACATAATACTACATCTCCCTTCTTTAGTCATGCACATGCATACAGAACCATTAAATAAGAATCAACGCATGAGTTCACTAAGTGAGTGCGGTGCATTCGTGATCGTTATGTCACTTGTGTTCGTTTCATTCCTTTCAGCCTGTTCACCAGGCTTGGCATGTGTTTGCTCACCAGGCTCCGAGGTAATGACATACGTCTCTGTCACTGGTAGACGGATCTAACCTTGTCTGTTGCATCGGAAGGTGTCTCCTTCCGATCCTACCTTGTAAGACTATGGTGTAACCTCCCCTTGTATCTCGCCTTCTCTCTGTCTCTGTGGGATCCACACTTGGTTGCCAAGTCTCAGTGGTGACAGAGATCTAGCTCCACGATGGGTATCGTGGTTTCGTTTCTGTCTGGCCTTGTTCTGCTTGTCTAGCTCTTTGACCGTGGTCATCGGTGGAACACGAGGCTCTCTCTGGACTCTGGTCATCGGAACTGAGGATCTCAGAATCCGTCCCATGAGTAGTTGTGAGGGACTATAGCCAATCTGAAGAGGGGTAGATGTGTAGGCCAGTAATGCCTTGTATGGATGGCCATTCTTTTTGAGCAACCTCTTGACTGTGCCCACAGCTCTCTCAGCCTCTCGGTTTCCTTGTGGGAAGTAGGGACTGCTGGTGCGGTGCTCAAATTCATAGTCTTTGGCGAATTCTGCAATTCTGATGAGGTATATTGAGGGCCATCATCAGAGGTGAGGATTTCTGGGATGCCATGGCAAGCAAAGATGCTTTTGAGATGGTGACGACTTCGGATGTTGTAGTTCGATTCAGTTGAGCAATTTCGATGTATCTCGAGAAATAGTCTACAACAAGTAGGTATGTGGCTTGCTTGAGCTCAAACAAATCTGTTGCGACATGTTGCCAGGGTAGCTGTGGGAGAGGTGTAAGATTGAGTGGTTGAGGCCTCTGCAATGGAGCCTTTACACATACAGGGCATTTGTGCACTATCGTCTCAAGCTGTTTTGATAGCCCGGCCACCAAACAGATTGTCTGGCTCTCTCCCTACACTTTGTTATTCCCTGGTGACTGCTGTGTAGTTTCTCGACTACTGAATTTCTCAGCAGTTGTGGAATGATGATTCGATTCCCTCTCAGTAGAAGACCGTTAGCGAACAAGATCTGAGCTGCAACTGGCTGATATGGCTTCAGTTCTGTAGAGAGCTTACTCTTCTCTGGCAATCCTGATTTGCAGAATTCTCTGAGACTTTGACACACACTGTCCTTCTCCTGGATATCTCGAATTTCCTGTAGCCATTTTTCTGTCGCTGGGAGAGTCTCTACTATGAAGTTGACGTATGAGGTCGTTGCAGACTGTAGTTGCTGATCCTTTCGTTGAAGGCTCGTTCACCGGTGCTCGTGAGAGTGTATCTGCGATAGTCAATTGTTTGCCCGGTACGTTACGTGGCTGATGGTATAGTTAAGTCTCATCATACGCATCCGGAATCTATGTACTCTCACTGGTAGCTCTTCAAGGTCCTTTGTACTGAATAGTGGAACAAGCGGTTTGTGGTTCATGTGTATGTGGAAGATAAGTCCCACGAGGTGATCTGCTAGGCGCTCACAAGCCCATGTGAAGGCCAAAGCCTCCTTCTCAATCTGAGCATAGCGGCCCTGTGTTGGAGACATGGACCGTGAGATGTAAGCAACCGGTTGGAGTTGTTTTTTAGTCTGACGTTGTTGTAGGACGGCACCGAGTCCGTACGATGATGCGTCAGCAGAGAGTATTGTTTCCCAATTCGGGTCAAATAGTGCGAGTATTGGACTGGCCACTAGCATGTGCTTTATCTTTTGGAATGCCTCCAGTTGAGCTGACTCCCAGACCAATGTCCTGTCTTTTATCAGTAGTTCACGAAGTGGTTGAGTGTGGTCAGTGAGATTTGGTGAAAATTTACTGAGCTGGTTCACCATACCCTCCTCGGTGTAGAGAGTGCAAACGGTCTTGCATCGTCCCGGAGTCTGGTACTCGCCTTCTAGCTTTCCCAGGCCTTGGAACAATGTCGGGTATCTGTCCTTCAGGGAAGCGGTTACTGTCCCTACCAACTTCAAGAGCTCCAGGTCCTGGATAGCTGGTCTGCCAGGTAGGGAGTTGGTCAGTTTCTTGACCATATAGACTTCTCCTTCGGCTTGTCTGTCTCCACGTTTGAAGGTTCCAGTGAACTTCCCTAAGCTGGAGATGGCATTAGAGTCTGGGCCGCGCAAGGTGATGGATGTTGGAGCAAGTGCCGGTTTTCCCACAGATCGCCATAACTACTCCGAGATGACGGTCACCTCCGCTCCTGTGTCGATGTTGAGGGTTGCAGGCTTTCCCTGGAGAGTGAGAGTGATGGTCCATGGTTGGCTGTCAGAGCTCGAGCTGTTCACTGCTCCTAAAAGTGGTCTCTTGTTTCCATGTTCTTCGGTATCCACTCCACCAACCTTGACCTGGGATCTACAAACAGCTTTGTTCCCACAGTTATCACAAGTCTTATCACAGGCAGGGCAAAGAGATCTCTTGTGGGGTGGGCTCCTACCTCATCTACTGCACATCTGCTTCTGTTGTCTTTGGCTTGTGCCTCGATTGTGCACAGTCTTGGGATTGATAGGCTTGGCATCCACAGTCTCACCCTTGCCACGCTTGACTGCCCCCACAGGCACGTCATTATGCTGACCACTGCCACATAGTAGCGGCTGCTGCTGCTGCTGCTGCTTTACCGCTTCTGCTTGACGTACCTGTGTGATGGCTTTGTTCAAGGTCAACTCAGCATCCAGTTGCATCTTCTCTGAGAGAGAGCTGTTGTGAATCCGGGCGACGATCCGATCGCGTATCATTTCGTCGTGAAGGTCGCCGTATCCACAGTTTTCCACGAGTGCATAGAGATCAGTGATGAACGGATGGACCGTTTCTTGTTCTTGGTGTCGTCGGTTGAATTTTGCGCGTTCAATTATCACATTGCGACGTTGGATGAAATGGCTGTCGAACTTGGTCCTTACGATCTCATAGGATTTCTTTTCTGCAACGGAAAGAGTGAATGCTCTGTAAACGCTCTGAGTATGTCATCAGCCTGATCTCCCACCACATAGATCAGCGCACTAACTTGAATTTCTCCTCCCTTTTCAGCAACACCCGATGCCACTCTAAATCTCTCAAAGCGACGGATCCACTTGACCCACTCTTCTGGGCAGTTGAATGGGAAATGTTTGGCCATCGAGACATGAAACTAGGTGGCTATTGTAGTAGTTGCAGCAGTCGTGAAGGGTCGCTCGCCTCCCTCTCCAGCCATTGTCGCTGTGACACGTGCGGCACCGTCTCCTACAGTCTCTGCTCCTTCCTCCATCTCTTGACCGCTGCCACCATGTAGTAACGTGCTTAGTGTGGAAGAGCCTGATTGATCAGAGTGAATTATTACTCATGCACATACAATAAATAGTCTATCCTAGACATGCACAATAGGTACATACAGTACAGCATTACATACATACATATAGATGCTACATACTACTACACTCGTCTTCTAACATCTGCAGTGTTTGTGTTAAGAGTAAAAGTTAGAGATAGGAACAAAGTTTTACTGTAGTCTTCATGAACTAGACACACATTTTGTGCGAGTTGATCCTGTGCATGATTCCACTTTCTTCCATGGTCTGGGACAGCTGCTTGACCTCCTATGGTCTGGGACAGCTGCTTGACGTACCTGTCTCTCGGCTCCACCTCCAGGAGTCTTCTCTCTTCGACCTCATGTTGGTTGAGGAAGTGCAGATATTTTCCCACATTCTAGGTAATCTGCTAGGCAGTCTTGTTATTCCACTTTCCACAAGCTGGAGAGAAGAGGTGCTGAAAGAATTGCTTGAGGAATGCCCCTTCAGTGTGGCTAGCATTCATGTCAACCTCAGGGTGAGACACGGAGTAGAAAATCGAAGGTGTTTCAGGCTGTGGCTGTGGGAACACTTCCTCTAACCTATGAGGGCCTCTTTTCTCTATATCTGGCTTTGGTAGGCCTGCTTTAACCGCATATGGTGGAGCTCTCGTCTTCTTTAATTTCCTTGCTATCTCTCTCTTGCACAATTTGTGGACCTTTGCCAGGAGTTGGTCTATCTTCTTGACTGGTCGTGACATGCAATTGGGCATTGAGCAGTAATAATAGTTGCGTTTGGGCATTTTCTTGTTGTTAATTGCAGAAGATGAACCTGGGAGGGCGGACGTGTCATGGCTCATGTCAGATTTCATCCAGTGTTCTCTCCGCACACCATAATCGTACACCAACTCTTGTCCAGGGGAGATATCTTTCAGCGCAATGAACCCGATCTACCACTTGTTGCGAAGGTAGAGTGGTGGGTAGAGCTTGATGTTTGGCCTTATAATATGATTGATGAGACGGCCAAGCGAGCGGTACATCCTGGTGGCATCGAAACAAAGCCTTCCACCAGAACCTAGAAGATACATAGTGGTGATGACGTATGATCCTTCTGCGTTGGACATGAACTCGGCATCAAGAGTATGGGAGATACTGGAGTCGACGTTTGACACATCATGTGTTTTATACTCCATGACGAACATCCCTGCCTCATTTACGACCACTCCCTGACATTTAGGTAGTCTGTAATATACCACTTTCACGTCTGGGTGCTTGGTTTGCCTTGTTATCCCCCTAGTGACGATCTCCCTCAGTTGCAATGGCCTAAGCAGGATTGATAGTGGTTAGCTTATAATGCAAAGTGATTGAAAGGTCTTACGGGGTTCTAATGTATTTACTGCGTCTCCATTCACCCGGGGTATCACCACTAGTGCTGTCTTCTGCGGAGGAGGAAGTGTAGACCTCAACAGTCTTACCACCATGCTCATCCCGGTTGCTCTCCACACGTCTTCTTCTGCCCCAATTCTAGTGACCCGCTAGAAGATTGTCATTGGTTGGTGATGACAGCAGATGCAGGTGTAACTATACGACTTAAACAAAGCACGGGGAAGGTAGAATGAACTATTGTGGTTTGTAGCTGTCTCGTCAGATCGCTGGGGTCTGTAAGGACTAGAGAAGAGTTCTTGACTCTGTGAAAGTGTGCAATAAGGGTTAAATACACCGCAGCATCACAACTAACCTTCCTTGTGTGGCGAGGAAATGAGTACCACGGACGGCGAAGTTGGGGGAGAAGGTGAACGTGGTAAGTAGAGAGCATAATTATTTTTTATAGCATACTAGCGTATAAAGACAATCAGAAAGAAAAGAAAGAAAAAAGAAAAGAAAACCCAAACCCACATCCCACAATCAAAAAACAAAACGACAACACGCATCGAAGACACTAGCACAACACAAACCATAGCACACACGACGTTGAACGCACAACAAAACAAATACAGCGAGTAGGACTCTGGGTGCCCAGCCTTGAGAACTGGGGCGGTGGGTTAAAGAGTCTTTGTGAGAGTGAGTGTGATGGGGATTGTGAATGTGAAAAAAAATGATTACAGAAGGAATGGAGAAAGAATGTTTAGTGGTTCATCTCATGCCGCAGGCAGAAGAAGTTTGTGTCACCATCTAACCCTGTGAAGCAGAGTGTTTGGTGGCCAGTGCAGTCCTAACAGTACCAGAGAACTCTCGTATGTGGATGCTGCTGGCGGTGTCTGGCACAGAACAAACACTGCTTCTTTTGCTTTCCTTTGAAAGGCAGATGAAGGTCAGTGCGTGCCTGCTGAGCAGCAGGAGGACTAGTGTGGGAAGATGGTGCTCGTCCGTTTCGGATGAATGATCTCAAGAATGGTCGACCCAACCGTAGGCGACTTCAATAGGACCGAAAGAGTTGATCAGCTAATTTCATCTGGAATGTCTTAAGTCGACAATGGAAGAGTGGCATGGTACTAGGTGAATGGAGGAACAGAAAACAAATACAAAACCCGCTTGTACTCCCGCAGATTTTAAGAGAGATAGACACTTCTCCTAATGATGATGTTGATATTTTGTGTATTAAAACTCTTTGGAGCCCAAGTTATTTTATTGACGTTTACGTTACGTGCAATACGCATGCGCGGCGGCTGTACGTAATTCCCTGCGTTTTGCGCAGAGTACTGGAAATTTCAGTTTCGTTGTCAGCTGCACTTTGCGCATGCGTGTAGCTAAA
>JAODVQ020150801.1:0-15276 GCA_025400075.2 Phenganax stokvisi
AACATCATTTGCAACATAATTATGCCTGGATTACAAATCTTCAAAACATATATATATATATATATATATATGTATATATAAGTAGTATACAAATAGACTGTTCAGCCCTTGATTTCTACCACCCCCAGTTTTTTCATTCCCTGGCCTGCCATGACTCAAGTATAATCTTAACCATTCGACATTTACTATAAAATAATATGGTAAGACACCAAAGACCTTTTCTCAGTTTTAGAAAAAATTGATTTTTAAAAAAAAATTAACTTTTTAAATTGTCAATTTTTACTAAAAATTTTTTTTAAGATTTCTGGAAGCTACTATTACGTGATTTTTTTACCCAATTACTATTAGATTCTATTACAAGACCAAATTTTATTCTCATAAAATTCAATTTCACAATTTTTGCCCATTTTTCAAGATGGCGCCAAAGTAGTAATTTCGACGATAACACTATTGGTGTCACTCATTAAGAGCTTACACCTCTTTCCATATTTTTTCTATTAAAATTTCTTTAAGCTTCTTAATAACTCTGTTTATGATAAGACCATAGAAAACGTAAGGAATAGAGTGAATGTAAAATTAGTCACGGATCCCGATAAGTTTAAAAAAATAACACAGAAGGAAGTACTAAAAGATCATAAGATTATTCATGAAAACCTTGTTGTACTCTTATGAAACCAAAACGAAATAAAACTCTAGTAATTATAATAGAAATCAAATAATAATGCCTTGGAAATATCCAAGATGCTGACCCCGAAGTAAATGGGCTTATCGAGTTTTATTTCGTTTTGGTTTCGTAAGAGTACAACAAGGTTTTCATGAATAATCTTATGATCTTTTAGTACTTCCTTCTGTGTTATTTTTTTAAACTTATCGGGATCCGTGACTAATTTTACATTCACTCTATTCCTTACGTTTTCTATAGTCTTATCATAAACAGAGTTATTAAGAAGCTTAAAGAAATTTTTATCAGCCCAATTATCATACATCTGCCTGCTTTTTGTATTTTTTTCTATAAAAGGAGCCAACCACCTTGATTCCTTAAACAACATCCCTTGATTAACTTGGACCAATTCTAGACCTAATTCTAGATATTTTTAAAGCAAAATAATGAATCCAATAATGATATTTTTCATTCAGAGATCCCATTAATTTTTGACCACTGGTGGGGGCTAAAGGAAGGTCATTAAAAAGATCGTGAAGCTCTTTGGGACATTTTAAGTTGACGTTGAGAGAACATCCCACACCTTTTTGTTCACAAATATCTTCCCAAGAAAAAAGCTCTTCTTTACTCATCCATCTAAAACCTCCAAAAGGCATGGGAAAACTTATGGCCATGCCATATTGATTGTTCATATCCAAATAGAGAATAAACTTGCTACCTTGATTAGGATCAAAAAGTGAAGCCATGTACTTATTATTAGCCTTACTATATTTTTTACTAATGACACTGACACCCCTACGTTTTAATTCCTCTAGGCAAAGATGAAGATTGAGGTCTACGATGGGTTCTAATTCCACCCGAGTTTGTTTTAACATAGCATCCCAGGATAGTCCTGGGGCCGAATAATACCAGACAGGATCTAATTTCATATTTTTTAAAGACGTTTCCCGATAACTTTCTAAAACATCTGCAAGATGAAAAAGATCCGTTTTTAAATATAACTTTTGATAATCGTTTAAATTTTTACAATGAAACTTTTTCAAATCATTTTAGCATAATCATAATCTGGATAAGAGATGTGTTCATTTTTAAGAATAGAAAAATATTCTTCTTTGGGGGGTAAGCAGGTCTCTTGAAATTTTTTAGCATCGTCCACATTATCGTAGGGGTAGATTCCTTTTCTAGTGAGGAGCTTCCAATCCTTGGGGAACATTTCTTTCAGCACGAGTTGCTCGGATTCTTTTAAATTTTTTGTCAAATTATCAAGACTACTCGCTTGATGTCTAAAACTGTCTATAAATCTTAATTATTTCTTAACCTGAACGAGTTCACAATTTCCATTGGGTTTCATGTCGATCCTTTTATCCACAAGTACATATTTAGAAAGACTTATAAAATTCTCAGAGGTTTTAGTAATACACCTTAGCGCGGATTTATCATAACCCAAGGCATCAATAAAAAAGTGTGAATCGTAATTTGACATATTATGAGCAAAAATGGGATAGAAATTAGAACGCTTCCTTGCTTGGAGGATACAACCCTGATGGGCTGCTCCTCTGTAGTCCCCCGTAAAATGACAATAATCTTTTACCTTTTGCTCAGGCTCCCTACGGTCGTGTTCACTTCGTTTAATATTTTGCACAATAAAAACAATTCTTTTCTGCGGAAAACCTTGTTTCATCCTCTATTGTCATCACAAGGGGTAGGTCTTTTTTCTCGATTGAATGGTAGATGTCCTTTGCCAAAGTTTCTAGATCTTTGACGAATTGCAAGGCAAGGTTATTCGTATCCAGAGTGGTTTTTATAATATTAAGATTCATTACATGATGTATTTTCTTCACTTTTTCTGAAAATGTGACTAAAATTCCATTAGCACTTAAGACGTGTTCTTGATATCTTTTAGTACATTCTCCTTTTTGTTCACTCATCCTTTTGGTAAAGCAGTCGAAGTCGTACACGATGCAGAAAGGAAGCTTGTTCATTTTTATAAAATTTTTAAATGTTATAATTTCATCATTTTTTGGCATCTTGATCTTACAAGGTTCGAATTCTCCACAAATCTGCTAATGGTCTAGCATTTTCTTTTTAGAAAAGGGGTTGATACAATAGTCACAAATTTCTATGGCTCCATCGTGTTTTGAGATGAAAAAACTACAAAGTCCACTCATATTTTTTATCACAGTAAAATGATTATTAGAGAGTCTTAATACTCTTACATTTACCTCCATTTACCATCCATATCCTACTTTTTGATATTTCGCTAATTTACTAAGGATGACATTCATCTTTTCTTGCAAAACTAAACTGAGGTCATCTCCAGACACCAAAACGTGATATATCGAGTGACATCTAGCCAGCTTTGTTTTACTCGCTTCGCTTATTCCTGAATTCTTAAAATTGAGTCTGTCCATGAGGCAAACGAGTCCAAGTTGTATTTTTTTATCAAAAAGGTTCTTAAACAAATATAGTGCGGTATTTCGTGTTTGTTATAAATAAACGACGGCATTATTTCTGGTCAAAATTGGATTATTATCAGAATAAATATTCCAAACGCAAAGACTACTCTTTAGTAATTTACTCGACTCTTCATAATTTAATAATTCTATGGGTTCTTTTTCCCCCTTGTTTAAAGCTGGATGAAAATAACGATTAATATCGTTGAACTTTACAAATTGTCTCATTCCATAGATTTCACGTCTTCGTGTACTTTTCAAGGATTTTATCTCTTGAGCAAGAGCTTGTCTTTGTAACTCGAAGCTTTTATAATTAAAAGGTGTAATCGCTTCGCTCATTCACTTAGCAAGGTCTTGGTGGGCTCTCATTTTTTCCTGCTCAAAACTTAAAACACAAAGTTTTCCTTTAAATTCTTTATTAAGCTCTTTTAGATGTTGAAAAACTTCTTTTTTGGTTTTTTAATTTGTTTTTAAAACTTGATTAGCCACTTGAATGGTGCAGTCTTTTTCTAATTTGGTTTCTTGTCCTTTTTGAACACCCATTTATTTAATAAAAATTAACTTTTAAGGAAAAAAATCATTTTTTTAAAAGTTAATTTTTAAGAAAAAAAAATGTAGGCTAAAAAAGTTACATTTTTTACACCAAAAAGCTTAATAATTTTTCAATACCAACACTCGTCACGATCACCGTTCCATTTTTAATGAGCTTCATGTAATTTGTCATTTTTTCTCCAGGATGGTAGTAGTGTTCTAATTTTGGCTCTAAATCCAGCTCTTGTTCGCTTCGCTCATTTTCGCGTTGAGCTTGGACCTTGCTATAAAGAACCAAGGCTTTATTCGTTTGTTCTAGATCTTTATTAGCCTCAGCTAGATCTAAACGAAAACGCATTAATTTATTTTTTCTTTCGGTTTCTCTTTCGAACCATTCCTGTTTATCTAAAGCGAGCTTGTCCATGGCTAGGTTGTGTCTTTTCATTTCGTCTTGATAGCCATTATGGCTGAGTTTAGAAAATAAAAATCCTGCTCCTGCAAAAGCAAAAGCATTAAAGAGTCCACTTGCAATCATGGTAACCATTTTATTTATAGTTTTGCTTCTCTTACTTAGGTCTTCTTTACAGGATCGAGTTTTTGAAAATTCTCCATTTTTATATTCTCTGTAAGATTCATGGTTAAAAACGTAATTAAAATGAGCTTGAAAAGATCTTTAAAACTCTTGATGGAAAGTAAAGTTTCTCCCGTGAGTTTATTAATTCCAATACTTAATCCAGCAGCCAATCCTGAACTTATGATGGATTCCGTTTGATGATTGACGATTCGTTTTTTTACAGCTTCGTTATTCATTTATTTAAAATATAGAAAAAAGAAAATAAAATCTCAGATTTTTTTTTAATAATTACACATTTTTTTAATCTTACCTTGTTTTAGTCAAAATTATCTAATCATGGTTTTTTCTTTTCTTCTTCACTTTGCTCAATTTTTTCCTCTACAACATTACTTTTTATAGATGAGCTATTTTTAACTAGTATCTTACTTAGGAAGAAAACCACCACAAAAACACCCATCAAAAGGTAAATCTTTTTGTGTGCGGAAAAGTCTTAAAATCTAGACTCTGGCCCGTTTTCTTGATCTTGAATGAATTTTTTTTAGCTGCCTTGGTTTTTTTAGAAATTTCAGATAACTCTTTTTAAATTTCTGTTTGTTTTTTAGTTTTTTTAGGTTTTATTTCGCTCATTATTTTATTTTTAGATATTTTCTTTAAAGTTTCTGGAACAGCCTCTGGTAAAACTTCTTCTGCAACAGCTTCTAGAACTTTTTCTGGAACAGCTTCTAAAACTTTTTCTGAACTCATTTATTTAAGGAATATTTTTAATTCTTCAACACGACTTCTACAAGGCTTTCGTTTTTTAGATTATGGTTTAGATCCTTTTTAAATTTTAAGATTAAAAATAGAATTTGATCTACTCGTGGCTTGTAATCTTTAATATTAAACTCTTTATTTAAGATAAAAAATTGGAGATGATCCAAGTCTACTTTAACTAAATTACTAAAGTCGATTTCCTTTAAGTCGTGTGTAGTAGCTTCAGACCCATCTGCTAAATGAATCTCTATCGCATAATAAAGTTTTAGAGACGTAATGTCGGTGTCTTTATCAAAAGCATGATATTCCAAGATAATTTTTGTAGTGTCTTTTAATTCTTTTTGGCATAAAAAACTAGGACAGGCAGGATGACCAGTTCTCAATGAAAATGTAGAAAAGTAAATTCCAGGTTGTTTCGTGTTTAATCCTGAAAAGCTAATTAAGAAACTTATTTTATCACCTAAGTGATTATCTCTTGCTTATTTCTTAAGAATAATTTTCGACTTGTAGCTTTTTATGCTGCAATCTCTTGCTTATTTCTTTGAATATTATTTGTATTACTCGAAATAATTTGTTGATTATTAAGAGAAGTATTTCGAATAGTTATAATATCTTTTTTGTTTGCTTCGCTTAAAGTTTTGTTCTTACTTATTGTGGGAAGAGAACTCTTCAAACTTTCTATATCTTGATTAATATTAGTAGAGTTTTATTAGATTCCTCGTATCCAAAATACAATGTCATTTTATTTAAGAGGAAAGCCTAAGTTTCCCTTGGTCTTCTTTTTCTCCCTACGGTCGACTTTGCTTCGCTCGTGGTTTTTGTTTCAAGCAAGGTTTCCATGCCTATTTGAATTCTTTGACCATTTCTTCCTACATTGCCAAAACACTTACGAGAAGTAGAAGTAGTGACTTCTTTTAGTGTTTCTCCAGGTTTTTCTGCATCCTCAAACCATTTTTCTGTGGTTTATATTTTAATACAAGATACTGTTTATTGAAGGAATATTTGATTCCCTTAAAGAAAAAATAATCCAAACACGCTTCCCAATAGTCCATAAAAATAACTTGGAGAAGAATCATATTTTGGTGAATATTTTACTAAAGACGTTTCTTTCTTTTTTGGAGAAAATTTTACCAAAGACTCCCTACGGTCGATTTCTTTCTTTTTTGGAGAAAATTTTACCAAGGAGGCTTCTTTTTTCTTAGGCTTATGTTCTATTAAAGAAGCACCGCTTGCTTTTTTCATAGGTTTAGATTCTTATTCATCCCAAATTTCATATTAACATCCGCCATGGTGAGAATGTTATTAAACCTGGAATGGGATCCTTTACGATAATCATGTTGGATGGGATCAAAATTATTCCCGAACCAATCATCATATTCAAAACAAAATTGGTGTTTTTCTAGCCGTTCTCATATTAGAAATAAGTACCCTTGGAGTCGTCCTGAAGAATAGTATCTTGTACTAATTTTTGGAACATGTCTTGAGTTTATAAAGACTTGGCTCCTTGACCCACGATACTCCATCTCGTCTTGGCTTGAGCTCCCAAACACAATACGCATAAGATTCCGCAGCTTCTTGTAATAATTTTTGACCAATTTTTGTAAGCCCATCGGAATCCTTTTTATAAAGGACTTCCAGTCATCATCGCTTTTATTGATGGTTTTATAGATCCAATCGTATTCTAATTTATTTATATTATATCTTTTGTGAGGATCAAATCAAGGTGCCAGTTTAAGGTCTCCACGAATTCCTCTTCCAATATAATCTGCTAATTTTGCATGCTTATCTGGCTTTTGATATCTTATGATTTTTTTAATGGGAACATTTTTCCTAATGAGTTTTAGAATTTTAGAACTCACATAAGATTTTAGTTTGTGGGGGTGCGTTAAGAATCTTTTCATATGATAGTAAAAATAATACCGAGCTATAGAATATATAATAGCTGGCTGGCTCAGGTCGCTTCGCTCGCTCAGGTGTTCTAAACTTATGCCTCCCAAATAACCTATAACACAGGCAGCCACTAAACTCGTAAAATAAGGTTACTCATAAACATTAGTATCAAACATTTTTCGAATGTCTCCAAACATGTCTAAAAGTTTATCGTCATCAAATTTTGTATCGAGTTTTTCTAAATGACTCGAAAAATAATTGTTTTCATTCACAAAAAAGTCAATTCTGTTAAAATTTAACTCACTTTCGTTCGTCTCTTCTAATGGTACTAATTTTGAAACGGTGCCATAATGATTCCAAATCTTGGAGGTCCACAACTTGTTTATTTTTTCTTGAATTTCTCCAACAGAAATTCCTAAAGCTTTTTGCCAACCTGGATTATGTTTAAAGGCATAGGTTCCTAAGGCATAACGATAACCATGATGCGTGTTGTAATAAGTAATGGGGGAAAGAACGAGTTTTAAAACATTCTTTTTTGGTTCTGGATAAACAGGGTTTTCTTCTATAACTTTTTGTTCTTTTATATGATAATCAAAATCAAAAGCAGACAAATCTGCTTTTGGATATTTTTTTAAAAAGTCTTTTTTAGAAGTTTCTTGAGAAAAACTATGGATTAAGTTATCCACATGATCTTTTCCATATTTTTCATCATACTTCCAATGGTAGTAGCTTTTCATTTATTTTAAAAGTAAAAATGAAGAAGCTGTCGTTAAATTTTTTTTTTCTTTTAGTTGAAATAAAATTCTATTAATACATCGACCATATCCTTAAAATTTTCATGCTTATTAGAATCTATTTTAAAATATAAAAAATTCCACAAACCATTTTTCAAAAATCTGCTCGAACCTAGGTTTAAGTGTTTTTCTACACCTCCATTGAGACTTATTTCACTACTTATAAGAAGAAAAACTATAATGTCACTGGGGCTCGCTTCGGTCGTGCTCCCCTACGGTCGGTCCTTGATAATAATTCTTATACTCATCCACCAAATGATAAAAAATATTGATGAATCTCTGGTCGTCCAGAATATTTACGATATGGGGATATGTTTTTTCCTGATTGGAGCTAACCTGGGTGTTCTCCTCAAATCCTAAAAGGGTTCCAAAATTTTTTAGATTTACTTTGAAGGAATTCTTATTTGTTATTTTACATTTATTAGAATGAGGAAGCTTCTTTAGCTCTAGTTTATTTTTTAATAATTCAGTCTGGAGCTGAGAAAAGTTCCAAAAGCCTGGATTCAACAAAATTTCGTTTGAACCTCCAGTATTTACAGACAAAATTATAATCTTATCGTTAAAGTTCTTCATTATATTCTTATAACGCCAAAATAAAGTGACATTTTTCACGTGTAAAAAAGATTCAGAATTAATACTTAAAGGGGTTTTTAAAAAGACGTTTTGCTTAGGTTTTTTCAGGTACACGATGAATTTTTGATTTTGACTCATTTGGTTTGCGTTCATTTAATTTAAGCTCATTTCATTCGCTTTTTTAAATAAATGGATGAAGAAAAAGAAATACTTTTAAGAGAGCTTTACTATGATGCCACAAGAGGTTATCGTGGGGCAGATACTCTTTATAGAAAAATAAAAGAACAACATTTAAAAGATCCAGATTCTGTTCCTAATATTTCTAAAAACTACATCAAAGAATGGTTAAAGACTCAACAACTTTACGCCAAGTTTAAGAAAGGTGATAAAAAACCACGAGGTGGCTTTAGAAAGATTTTGGCATATTACTTGGGGCAACAATTACAAATAGACCATGTCGATATTAGTAGTAAGAGCTCCATAAAAAATAAAAATCTTTCAGAGCAAAATAGAGGTTTTAAGTGGATATTATCTGGAATAGAAATACTTTCTAGATTATGGTTTTGCCATACCTTTAAAATTTGGCACCACCAAAGCCACTAATTTTTGGGTTAGAAATAATACTAGAAGAGTTTAAGGATTGTTTTAAAAGATATCCAGAAGTCATTCAGTTTGACGATTCAGCAGCCTTTCATGCCATCGAGATGAATAAGTTCTTAAATAATCTGGATATAAGATGGTTTTCCACAAAAGGTCAAAGAAAAAATAATTCTCCTCCAAAATCAATCAATCAAAGTGCAACTACGTCACCCTCTAATTGGAACTTCAACAACATGAGGAAAAAAAAAGACTATGAACGTGGTGGAATAAAAGCTGCCGTGGTGGAAAGATTTAACCAAAGCTTAAGATCCATCATGACAAAATATCTTTACAAAATTAATTCAAAGGTTTGGGTGGTTGCCTTAGAAGACGTTTTAGATAATTATAATAATTCCTACCATAGAAGCATCAAGATGAAGCCCATAGCAGTAAACGAGGAGAATGCAGAACAGGTTTGGTTAAACCTCTATGGAAAAATAGATTCAAGCTTTCCCAGGCCTAAATTTCGTGTAGGAGATAAAGTGATGGTTTTATATTATGGAGGACAAACAAAAAGAGCTTTTAAAAAAGAAAGACAAACTTTTGGGAATGAAATTTACGAAATAAACACCATTTCTTATAGAGTGCCCATCATGTACGAATTAAAGTCTATAAGTGGTGATGTTATTTTTGGAAAATTCTACGAACACGAGTTGAGTGAAATTAAAGATAAATAAATGGAAAGCGAAACGAGTTTTAATGATCTTTTTAAGATGTTTGATGAAAAAGATAGTTTTAATTTTGAGGACGCCACAAAACTGGAAAATGAGGGAAATGAAGAAAGTATTATGGATCATGATTTTGAACAAGACGATAATATTTTTGGGGACGACGTAGTTGGACCTGAAATAAGTAAGCCCAGGTTTGATCCCGAACACGAATTGAGCACATTGAACCAAGAATTGACAACAGCGAACCAAGAATACACCTGGAAAGACACACAAGCCCAAAGCCCAGTAAATCTAAGAATAAATCCAAAAGATCTTTTAGGAGTCGATAAAGAAGAAAAAGAAATGATCTATAAAAAAGTGTTTTTAAAAAATTTAATGGGACTAGATGTGGATAAGAATGATGGAGAAGCTTCCGAAAAACTTTTGGATACATTTAGACATTTAACAGATGACTCTGGAAGCCTCATCGGAGCTACTTTTAGAAATCAACCTATTATAGAAAAAACACCAAGCAAGTCTGGCGATTTGCTTTTCGACTATGATCGAGATCCAGATCTAAAAAAATTCGTGGATGAATTTAATCTCTTAGCTGAAAATGCCAGATGAGAATATCAAAATACGACAAAAGGAGAAATTAAAGAAATAATAAAACTAGAACCTTTAACGAGAGAAAATGATCTTAATACGATGTTAGAAGAAGCTGCCCAGGAAGACCTCTTGGTGAACGAAATTAAGGAAAACTTCTCTAAAGAAATTGGGAGAGAAAATCAAAAAAATTATTGAGGATCTTTTTCTAGATCCACTCTACGAACGTGTTTTTTCTTCCGAAGAAATTCTAGAGATAAATCAGATTCTAGAACCCGAAGGAGATACCAACGAAGAAAAATTAGATCAACTTGGAAAAAACACCTCTTACTGGCAAGGAAAACTTTTAAACGAAATCGACCCCAAACATAGGGAATTTATAGAAACTATTTTAAAAGCAATAGAAATGTCCAAAGAAAGATTTAGATTTCAGGATGGTGCAAAATTAAAATTAATCCAGATAAGAGGTGCTTTGGAAAAATATATCCATCGAGATGAGCTCACCAGACTACAAAGATTTAAAAGATGGATTCTGAATAATAAGTTTAAGATTGGTGTGGGTTTAGCAGGACTAATAGCAGGCTTAAGAAGTATGATTTTAACCATTTTAAGAAGAAGTAAAAATGTTATGAAAGATGTTCAGGAGGTTCTACAAAATATGAGGAAATTACTAGCACAAACAAAAGATGCTACACAGAGTTTAACCGTGTTGCTAGAGCCTTGAAGAAAAACTTTAGGTGTGCTGGAATCTGGAATAAACCTTGTGTCTGAAAATATTTTAAAAATACTTGGAGTGATTATTTTGGTTTTAATTTATAAAAGAAAAACTATAAGAGAAAAACTAAGTCTAAAATAAATGAGTTAAAATTTAGTACATAATCTAAAATTATTAGGAATCTTCATCCTGCTCATGGGGTTGATCTTAATTCATTATAATCCTAAAAAAACTTCTTAATGAAAACATGAACAAAAACGAAGATGTTAATTTTCCATTATTTTTAAGCTTGGCAATTATTTGTCTGATGATGGGAATTTTAATCTTAAATAAATGATTTATACATCAGAAAGAAGAACTCTTACAAACTTGACAAAAATATTACTAAGTCTTGCTAGGATTTTATCCTATCTTTTATACAAAATAAGATATTTTTTTACAAAATGTTTTATAGTCCTTTAAAGGAAACAAAGCCCCAAGAGGAGACACCTTGGTTCGAGTTCGGTAGGGATGAAGAAGAAGTACAGGACTTAGTGTGGGTGGATAAAGAATCATGGCTCATGTGGATTATTTTTCGAATTGGAGAATGAATTCTTGAGTCTTTGAAAAGAATAATACAACCCTTTGTAGATATTATTAATAGTTTAGACACCAAAAATGGAGATATGATAAACAAGGACTTCACCTTTTTTAATAAGGAAAATTTTGAATATATAAAACCAATCAAAACCATCACATGAGGGTTACTCGAGGCGTTATTTTCTTGGACGGAATTCCTGATCAAAAAGACAATTTTTATACGTGAGTCTATCTTCTGGTTAGATAAAGTAAAAAAAAGATGATGATAACTTGGACGAGTTTTCAAAAAATATTTTAAGCAATGTTTGGGACTACTTTAACAAAATAATAGACTTTTTGAAAAATATTTTAAGTAATGCTTGGAATTATTTTTCAGATTTTCTTTTAAATTCCTCATGGAGTCTTATAAACCTTTTAACAACATTTCTTAATAAAATTATAGACTTTTTGAAAAATTTTGATAAAGGAAAAAAAGATGATGACAATTTGGACGAGTTTTCGAAAAATATTTTAAGCAATGTTTGGAATTATTTTTCAGATTTTCTTTTAAATTTCTCATGGAGTCTTATAAACCTTTTAACAACATTTCCTAGTAAACTTATAGACTTGCTAAAAAAATTATGGATCTGGATAAGATTATTTTTTATTTTTAAAGGAAAAACATCTGAAGAAAGAAAGTTTCCTTTTTTTGAACATATTCTAGACTATGAGAAAGAAACAATCAACCACCCCATTGCCTTGGCTCTTAAAATTCAAGCCGAACATTTTTATAAAAATGTTCCTTTTCAATAAAATGGAAGCAACAAGTGTAGCTATAGCAATTAAGACCTTACCTGTTTGGGTTCCTTATGCTTATGGTGCTATTACTGGAGCAGCAGCAGCCATCATTGGAAATATACTTTATATTTTTTCAGAAACCATGATAAAAATTGTAGAGGTTGGAGACGACAACGTAAGAAAAGCCTACAGGGTTATAAGACCCTATGTTCCAGAATATCTTAATAGTACTATAAGTAGTATTTACAATAAAGCATTGGAAATCGAAAAAGCAAGACAAAAATCCGTCACACAAATATTCATTCTTACCTTTGAAACGACCCCCTTATTTCTATGGAGCGTTGTTTATAAATTTTGGAAGTTATTTTGGTTTATCATAACACATCCCTTTTTAACACTTTTGTTTGTTATTATAATTATTTCCTTCATCGTCAACTTAATACTAAAAACAATTTTTTAAAACAATTATTGATCTCTTCATAATATAAACCAAATAAGAAAGGAATAAAAGTAATAATAAAAAAATTTTTTTAAAATATTAAAAAGATCTTCTTTGTTTTTTTCGCTTATGTCAAAAGAGCTTAATAGTTCTCTTAAAAAGTAAATCATTCCAAAAAACAGTAAAATAAGTCTTTGATCATGATTTCTGTTTTTTGTTTTTTTTAAGTTCGTAATTTTTAATTTTTCTATTTTTTTCCTGTATTATAAATTAATGAGGACGGAAGAAGAATTCCAGTCAGCATTTCGTAAACTTAAAATGAGTACTATAAAAGGACAAAGAACAAAACTCGTGGTGACATTTAATCCCAATAAGGCTAATCCTGGAGAGAAACTCTATGTGGATGTTCCTAAACTTCGAAAAAATGACTGTCTGGTGCCTGGAAGTTTTTGTCTAAACTTCGATTTTAAAACTGCCAACACAAAATCTTGGTTCCTAAATAACTTGGGAAAACTCCTCATGGAAAAATTAGTCGTGACCATCGGAGGAGAAACCATGTATGATAATAATAAACACAACGAGCTGAAGGTCTATAAAGATTTGTGGCTCCCCAAGACCATAAGAAAAGATCTACTTGAGTTTGGCATTGGAGAAGAAAATCTTAGAAAGTTAATCTCTAAATCTGATGATGGAGCTACCAGTGGCACCACTCAAAAGGTTTCTGATAAGCTCATGTTTGATACTTTTAAAACAAAACAGAAAATTAACATTGAAAAAATCTTAAGCGATCATGGTGTCATTGCTCCATATTTTATGGGACAAAACTTCCAGTATAGAATTAGTCTTCCTGCTGTTGATAAATTTATGAAGGCACAATCTGGAGAAAAAGTTGAAGGGTATAGTGTAGAAACTTTAGAACTGGAATAGGAAACCATCGATATTCAAGATCTTGCTTCAAGAGCCATTTCTGAGTGTGACATTGGAAAAAGTTTATCTTACGAACATGTGACGTGTTGAAAAGTAGAAGAATGGGATGAAAGTTCTACGATTCAAAATGAAACGATCAACTTACCCAGAAAAAGTCTTGCAGCTGTGGTGATGTTATTTAGAAATAAATCGGTAACAGATTCTGAAGAATTGGTTTATCCCACCATCGACCTCGTCAAGGCAACCATCGAAGGTGTGCTGTAAAGGTGAAAGCGAAGTGAATGTCGAAAACCTTTTTAAAGATAAGTTTGCCTTGGTGGTGGATCTCAGAACCATAAGACACAAACATTTGGTGGGGATGAGAAAAAAGCTAGTGGATACTCAAAATGGTATTTTGTTGGAAATTACCAAAAGAGCCACGAGTGCTAATGTTATTTGTGGTATTTATGTCATAAGCGATGGACTCATAGGCATTAACTTTAAATAAGTTACTATCAATCCAAAGGAACACTTTGATGAAGATCCTACAGAGTTTTTGATGAGTTACGACAAGAACTCCTAGATCTTGTGGAAAAAGGTAAGGTTAGGAGCTCTGTGAGTTGTATTAAAAAAGCAAGTAAAGAATCGTTAAAGAAAATTAAGTCCAAATACGAGCTTAAAAAGCTAGAAGAAATGAATAGAGCTATCGTAAAGTTAATGTTGGGAAAATTATCTGAGCTCTTGGAAAGTTTAGAGGTGGTGGAAGATTCTGAAAAACTTAGTCAAGAACTCTTGTTGAATAAGCTTTTTGTGGAAGATCTCGTACGTTTTATAGGTTATATTACACCTTGGCTTCCTCTTTTGGGATTAGGATCAGGGGTAGTTATTGTAGGCAAACACATCGCCTTGAAGAAAATCTTAACAGGACTTCATGCCTCTTCTGAGACTCTTAATAAAACATGCAAGGAAAGCACAGGATCACCTCAAGGAGTAGTTCCTCCAAAAGAGTCTTGAAAGAATTAAGTGAAAAGTCAAACCAAGCTAAAAATAATCATCATCTTTCTAATGATTGCTTTAATATGATTATCGTCGGCATGACAGGTTGTGGAAAAACCAAGTTTCTTTTGGACACGCTAGAAAAAGATTATTATGGTAGTTTTGAAAATATTTTTCTCATTTGTCCCAGTTACAAATGGAATAAAACCTATACCCAGTGGAAGTACGATAAGGATGAAAATTTTTTTGTTGTGGCTTGCAATCAGGAGGAGGCCAAAAATTATTTAAGGCTGGTGGTGGAATGTTCTAAAGGCACCAAGAGCCTCATTATTTTAGATGATTGTGCTAATAGCGAGTTTGTCAAAAAAAGAACCTCTGAGCTCGTACATTTAGCTCTTAGTGCCTGACATTTTGGGTTAAGTTCTGTTGTCATCACGTAGCAGCTCAATTCCATTGCCAAACCTTTTCAAGATAATATCAGTCAATTGGTTACGTTTTATAATCCCAATAAAAAGGACATGGAGCTCATTTTTGAGAATTATTTGGGGCACATGACGAAACAAAAGAGGGAGAGTATTATCAGCAAACTTAAGACGAAAAAATGGAGCAAGCTTATTATTCAGCTGAGGTTTCCCCACAAGTATTGGATCGAGTAAAGTTGACTTTTAAAAAATTTTAAGATTTTCTTAAAAGTCATTTTTTGTAATAGTATCTGTAGTAAATGAAAATTTTTAGGGGTG
>JAODVQ020150908.1:0-15273 GCA_025400075.2 Phenganax stokvisi
TGGGTCTTTCACTGCTTAGGTATGACTGCTTCGAATTGCCGCCGCATGGATGAAACAAAGTGCGGCGTTTATTCGAGCGCGGTGTTTAATAATGTTTTTGCTTCTCCCTGCGGCGTTTATTCGAATAAATACGGTATTGTACAGCATAAGCGTTTCGACTATATTGATCACAAGTTCAATCCATCCACTTTTTAGTCAAAATTACATCAGAACAGCAGATAGCTCGTTGAGAATATCATAGATTCTATACAATCTACATCAAGTATATTAAAACGCGAGTATATTGTAATTTCTGCAGTACCTTCCGCTGACTCTACGAATTTCTGGTCAGAACTATTTTCAAGCTCATCAACGATTTCATCAATACGCCAAATATTCACCCTACAGGACATTGTAGACAATAGGGACTTTTAGCTTCACGTTTACAGCAAACCGGTAGCTTCAAACGGCACATTCCAAAATGCATTTGACTGTACGTTTCAAAGCCATAAATGTTAAGTAGGTAATTCATGGTTTAATATGATGCATCAAGTGTTTTATTATTTCGCAAATACGACTTGAAGTTTGTCGTTTACGGTTAGCAGTCTGCTGTGAACGCTAAGCTAAAAGTCTATAATATTACACAAACAGAAAGCAAACGAAGATTCAATAGCAAACACCAGGGGCCGGTTGTTGAAAGCTGAGTTAGCGTTAACCCTGGGTTAAAATTTAACCAGCTGTTTGGTTTGTGGATTTCTGTATGTCAATTTGTTTCAAAACTGTGCAAATAAAGGCATCTTTTTATATAGAATAGTTTTGTGGAAAAATTTTGTCAAGTTAGTGAACAAGCAGTTAAAAATTTTGCTGAAAATTTTTTGTTAACCCAGGGCTAACGCTAACCCAGCTTTGAACCCCAGTAATACTATATAATCGAAGACTAGGTCCAGCTGTCAGCCTACCTTCCACAGCCATTTCCTTCAACAATCAGCTTATGAAACGGCTCTCGACGACCAAACGAAAACATCATCTTTGAACCATTAAACGTTTTCTGAAAATGCATTCAATATTAATTCGATAAACAACAAACTTGGTCGTGTACTAGTGATGTAATAAGTACCTCTTTTGCATGATCTTGAAATGTGTGTAACAATTGAGGTTCCCCACCACTATCGGACAGGCGAACTGTGACCACTCCTGCTTGAAACAAAATTTTTAGTTCCAGCATTGAGATTCGTAAATACTGTACGCAATGGACAAATCCCATTATAGACTAAATTTCGATCGAGGTCGCAAAAGGTTGTATAGAATGCGGGAAAGATAGCCCTGCGAAGTTTGCAAATTTAGTATATTTTTTTATTAAATTGTTACTATTTTTGAGCCGAAAATGACTCAAAAATGGTAAAAATTTCCGCACGTAATATTGAATTAATAATGGGCTTTTGAAATCTTATAGGCGTAAAGTAATGTTACACATGTTGTACTGTTTCTAGTTATGTAATGTTCATGATACGACAAGCTTAGGTAAAATGCCGCTCTTCTCGTGTGCCGAACCTAATGCAAATGACACTAAAGTCTTTTTCTGAACTCATATGCACAAGATTCGGCAATGAAAAAGAGGGACGTTTGACCGGCCAAAGTTAATAAAATTTAATCACATTAAAATTAACTGAGTAGTACAGGATGATGGTGAAACTTGTACAGATACCTGGCAAAACTTGCTTTTCAGGACAGCATCTATATTGACACGGAAAACGATTAATAGATTTACTGCTAATCAGTTAATCACAATGTTCGAGCTAACGTGTTGCCTTGCAAACTAAAACCCAATACGTCAAATCTTTCTTAAGGCTCGTTTACACGGGCGATTATTCGCTGCGATTTTTCTCCTTGTAGCGTATGTGATCGAGTTAGGTTGACAAGCGAGTGCATTAGCAACTTGTTGGGCCAAGTATAGGCCAAGTATATTGGCCAGTTGTACGCTCTATCACATCGTTCAACACGAGAAAAATTGCATCAAAACTCGCCTGTGTAAATGTGCCCTTTTTGTATCATGTTGAAATTTATAAGTCTCACCTGGAAGGCAGCTGGTACATGTAGGCTTTTCCTCGCTAAAAGAATTAGAATACATTATAATACGTTACCATAAATACCATAATTGAAGAACTCCTCCACCCCGACTGGGGCTACTATGCGATGAAAAATTGTTGCGAAAAGCTGCTAACTTTCTTTCATGTAAAATCTCAAGTTATTCGAAACTATGATATTGGTCAACAATAAAATCACAGCAATTCACCTTCGACCAAACGAGAACACAATTACTTCGAATATAATCGGCAGCTGACCAGGTTTCGCCAGAGTTTGCAGGCACGGCTGTCAAAAACTGGAAGTTGCTGACGTCATACATCTAGAAAGAATTACTGATGTAGTAGTTCATGAGCCCTAATTTATGCCAACATAAAGCCTGTTTTCCACTAGGCGGAATTTTCCGAGAGGAAAATGAATCTAGCAACGTGATTGGTTCGCTCAAGACTTTTTCGCGGCAAAGTATATTGCTAGCCAATCAGTTTGTTAGATTTATTTTCCGCACGGAAAACTTCAGAAAGTTCCACATTAGATAGCTTTAGTTTTAAATGATCTTCACGAGTTCTTTTCAGAAAAACTACATACCTGCCATTGTTTTGCAGAAACAATGAGTATGGTTCTTTGCGAGAAAGGATTACACACGACGTGAAGTGCTTTGACACCCGCCATGTGAGCTAAACTTTGATCATACATTGCTTCTGTTGCCTAAACATCAGTACAAAAACAACTTTAAATAGTTGAACACAATCAGACAAAGTATATAGATCAATATACTTTGTTTTCAGGATTTCTCTTCAATGGCCAAATTTTCACCGTTCCAGACAGCGTAATGCCAACAAGTACATCCTCTGAAATAATTGACAAAAAATGAAACACAAATCACACAAAGCTTGACTAGATCGCCTGTGATCCTCTCACTGGCTAAGTACTCCTTACGGATTGAGGGGCATTTTACTCGAAACAAAACGCTTTCGGACTCTCAAAATTCCCTGGATTTCCAAATTGCTGGATTCTTCAAATTTTTTTTTGACTTTGGTGGTATTGGTCGGGTTTTCTTGGAGTTTTTGGAACTTTCAAGAAATCTCCTGGATTTTTTTGACTTTTTAGGCATTTTTGCAGTCCGAACTTTTTTGGCAAAGTGGACGAGATTTTTGGAGTAAAGAGCCCCTTGTTACATATAACAATCAACGCAAGTAAAGAGCTCAAGTTGGTTGTTAATTATGTATCTGACTATTGGTTTAGCACATAAGGATGGATTTCAAAGTTTTACAAGGTATAAGGGAGTGCCTTAAAAATCTGGTTTATTCACCGTTTAAGCTAAACGGTTTTCGTACAACCGGCCCCAGACTTATATCAACACACCTTGCCGACGTGGCGGCCTTACAACGCAGGCTGCTGCCAACCAATTAGAAGACGCACTAGATGACAAAGTGTAAAGCACCTGAAAACAGCAAAATACAATGCTTACCGTATTTCCTCTAATATACACCGGGGGCGTTCATGAACATCTAAAGAAATTTGGTGCAGCGTGTATTGGAGGGAGGCGGGTAAAAGAGGAAGGCATCTATTTTGAAATCAAACTCTTAACAAGCTCTGGGGCAAAGGTAGGGCAATTTTTAAAGCTGCTCCACTACAGGGAGGGTTAGCATGCAAGGCTTCACAGCTAAAAACAGGCAAATTTAAAATGACTCTTGCTTGTATAAAGGATCTGACTACTACAACAGTAGCAAGCTCATTCTAGAGGCAAACAAAGAACGATCATGTGTTTTTATACGTAACGCATTTTTATGCATAACGCTTTTGGAGGGGGGCGTTTACTAGAGGTAAGCGTTTATTTTCATTTCTATATAAATTGATACGGTGTCTATTGCAGGGTGGCATGTAATTGGGGCCATAAAGGCCAGTTCACATGGGCGATTTTTGCTGCGATTTTCTCTTTTTGGTGTATGTGATCGAGTAGATTGACTAGCGAGTGCATTAGCAAAATTGTTGGACCAAGTATACTCGCCAGTTATCCACTCTATCACATTGTTCAACACGAGAAAAATCGCATCGAACATCGCCTGTGTGAACTGGCCTTAAGGCATATATTAGAGGAAATACAGTATTCGTTGAATCTAGTTGCAACGTGCAGTTGCTAGAGTTTCTGTCTTTGAATGTTGAGGAGGAATCTTGACGTCACATTATTTATAGCTTCCTAGCTTGCCCACTATCTGCAGTCAGCTAGTATACCTCCAACGTAAGAACATCAACCACGTAAACATCCAGATAATACCCATGACAAACAATTCTCCATTCCTTATTACCACCCGTTGACACATGAAATGGCTGAAATGATTCAAACATGCTACTTCTTGAAATCATCATAAATATTGACAGAAAAGGACCTGTATAAGAATATGCTCAACTCACCAATAAACTTGTGTGAGCTCCAGTTATGGTGTTTGTTTGTATGCAAAGACCATCATCAACATCCCAGAGACACAGTTCCCTTGAAACAAAATTTACATACTATATCAATTAATCAGTTTGCTTGGTACTATGAGAGCTGGGGGCATCTATATGCTATACAGACTACCCTACTTGTCAAGCAGAAGGGCTAGGTACAATTCAACTCATAAGAATACACAACATGAACTGAGCATGTGAGAGAGGCAGAACGGTTCATATGAAAAGCAGCTTTTACCCATTTTCAGCAGCGCTGATCACAGCAGATTGGTTCTCCAAACCCACACAAGCACACGCTAATGCACTAACTAGATCATTATGACCAAATATCAAACTCTTTGCAACCACCTAAAGTTTTTGAAAATTCAGTAGTTATGTTATCTAGCTATGATAACAGGTATTCCTAAACAACAGCATCGTTTTATGAATCAAGATGGCATCGAAGTGGCGAGTTATGAAACAACACACCCAAATTTTGCTCTCATAATCTGATGATAAATTTCCGTCAATGATCAGTGATGTATCATATGCTTTGACCATTATGAAGGCAGCCAAAAAATAGCACTACCACCAAGTCCCTTCCCCTTTCGAGAAAGTAATACCATTATCGCTGTAAAATAATCTATAGCCAATATTTCAGGGGGGGTGAATGCTGCTGTTAGGAAACCTTTTTGGAGCAAGCCAGCTGATGAAAATGAGTCATGCTTTATTAAGTCCTGTTGACTTCTAAATGTACACTCTGTGAGACTGTGGCTTACCTCAACTCTACCCCCTTCTAAATGTCTTACATCCCATACTCCTAGTTGGCCTGATTTAGACCCAGTTATGATAGACTTTTGATCATAAGTCACCAAAATACAAGTCACTACGTGTTTTGGAGGCGTACTGCCCCAAAATACAAGTGGAACTACGGCAGATGTGGACATATCGTCCAGCAACACACAATACCCTTTTTCACACTCTTATGCAACCGCCATGATAGTTTTAACTAGACGGAAGCACTAAATGCAACTTTCACGGTATCCATCGCTGATTGGCTGACATACAGCTTCACATTTGCTCGGCTAACTAACCTAAGAGATCAGTAGATATACGGGAAAGATACCTTTACTTTTGATATAAACAATTCCTCAACAAGTCAGGTTTCGCCAAAAATATGGCTCATATATTTACTCTTATTATCGCGATCGTTTTGGCTTTTGGGCAGGTAAATCTATACCTTTTTACGCACACACACTACGTGAAAGCTTTACGCTGAGTCTAATATTTACGCCAATATTTATTCCAATATTTTTGCGTGCGTGTAATTAAAGGACCAGACAGCTTTTATTACTTTTAACATTTTGTGTCGAATATTTTTATTTGAAGGTAAACGCTGAGTACGCTGTTTTGCGAGCGAGTTCTTCGACAAGAAGTAAAGAGTTTTGTGTGACATATTTCCCGAAATGGCACGAACTGCCTACACAGTTATCTGCTGCAGTATGTCTCATGTTATTGCAATTGAGAGATTATAGATAAGTAAAAGTAGTATACAGTTAATACTTAATGCTGCCCATGCCTGATTAGCATGAGTGAGTAATGGCCAGATAATTTAATGCCAATGTCATATAAACTGCTTGCCTGGGGTAAAGAAGCTAGTTTTTTTGGCACAGTCGTTTGGCCAACCACCTTTCATCAGTATGGTTGTGGGTCCATTCTCAGCAAGGACTTAACTTTCTTTTCGGAAAGAGTTCACCACTATTCTGCCTGAATTCTTGAGCAGAGCCACCAAGGGGGGGAGGGGGGCAGAGAGGGCAACTTTTCCTGGGCTGCCAAGATAAGGGGGGAGCATCTGGAGAAGTGAAATCATAAAATTGATGTTTAAAAGAAAAACTTACTATCTTAATAAAGCACTTTAGCTTATATATTTAGCATTATATAATAAAAATTATCGTAAGCAATGCGCTAACTAATTTATTTTATTCCCTCTAACACCAGAAAATTTTACTTGGTAAACTTTAGAATACTGCATCTCAGTGGTTGGTAAAACTTTCTGATGACATCAGATTGGAAAAAGAAGTGGGGTCTCCAGGCATACAACATTTTAATGGTTTAAACAATTTTTCTTTCAGCCTAAATATGAGTACAAAGAGGTGTCAGCAGAGGAATTGTGTTCAAATGCCACTCAACATTCCTATATGGGTAAAGCTGTATTTTCAAGGGAAAAAAATTCGTGCACGTTTAGTCAAAGACTCCTTAATGCTCAAAGTTGGAATGCCTCAGAGTTGGTGATTATAGACAAAAATGACCAGTTGGTTAGTGTGCAGAAATCATTGATCGATTTGACTGGCTCTTAGTGACTAGGTCCATGTGATATTATGCACGTATCACTGGGATTCTTTTTATTGTTTTTTTTTTCTTAGTTTGTTCCGGTTGCATCAAAACCTGAAGATTATGACATTTCAGAAATCCCTTTAGCAGTAATAAAAAAATCAGATTTCCATACCCTGCAAGTAAGTTAGTACTATTTACACACTTAAAGTTCCTTGATGTCTTATAAGGACCAATGTTGAGTATTCAGCAAAACTACCAGTTAATGTCACAGGCAATAGGAAGTAATATTTTACCAACTTGAAAATTCTTTTATTTTCTCAGGGGTTTGGTAACCATGCAATGGTTCAATTGTATGTGCCACCTATTGCTGCCGTAGATTCTAATATGGTCGTGATATGGTTCTTGGCTGTTGGCACTATTGTTATTGGTGCTTACTGGAGTGGTATTGTTGCTAATGAACAAAGGTGCTAGTCAGCCAAATATAATTAATGTCAGTACAAAACAAGAGATTGACAAGAAAATCATGGATCCATTACAACCTTAGTTTGAAGATCCACTAATTCCATTTTTTGCAAATGTGTAGGGAAAAGAGCATGGAGGACAAATGTACTTCAAGCAGTTCTGATGAGGAAGACCTCTCATTGAAAATTACACCTTTTAAAGTTGTCGTATTTGTCCTGTTCATATGTCTGGTCTTGCTGCTCGTTTATTATCTCTATAATTACGTTGTTTACATCATCATTGCTGTGTTTGCTATGGCCTCTGCATCAGGAATGTTTGAGTGCCTGAATACTTTGGCTCATAAAATACCATTTTGTGAGTATATATTACTACTGCACAGCTGCAGACTTTAAATGGTGCTACTGAGCTTGACTGTTGATGAAGTGATTCATGATTAAAATTTGTTGATTTGTTGAGTTCTTTATCTTAGGTACATGTCGCATTCCTGTATCCTTTTGTGGAAAAGAAAGTTTTGTTTATGTGAAAAGTATGATCGTTCTGGCGGCTTCACTTGGGTTTAGCATTTGGTGGGTGATTGTACGAAATGAAAGGTAAATGTCATTAATTTTTCTACTCTCCTTCATGCATCGGGATGGAACCTTTCCTACTATCATTTCTTTTCTGTATTGTCATGTAGCTACGCTTGGATCTTGCAAGATATTCTTGGTGTGCTCTTCTGTATCTCATTGTTGAAGGGCTTTCGCTTGCCTAGTATGAAAATCTGTGCTCTCTTGTTGGTTCTACTTCTTATCTATGATGTCTTCTTTGTTTTCATTACACCGCTGTTCTCTGCTGGCCACAATAGTGTCATGGTTGACGTTGCAACTGGTAAAAATACATTTGTTATCATTCAGGCAAATGGTGCCAATCTCGAGGTCAGAGATTGTACACAATTGTAGTATTTGAGTCATTTAAAGAAGAATCATGATATATCTTATGAAGAAATTTCATTTCATAGACTTTGAAGTGCTTGTATTAAGGTCAGGGATTGTACATGTTTATAATGTTTGAAATATGGTCTCCTTGAAGAGTTTAATATGTAAACGAAAAGTTTGAAAGTTCAGTTTGGATAACTATGAACTTATGGCAACCCTTTTCTTTTTTGCTATATAGGGGAGGGGCACAAAGAACAGCTGCCAATGGCTATAAAAGTTCCACGAATCGTTCGTTCACCTTTGTTGATTTGTAGAATAAGAGATTATTCATTGCTTGGCTTCGGAGATGTGTTAGTGCCAGGTTTGTTGACACTCTTGCACTTGAATTTTCTTCTCCAGACAATCAGAGTTAGGCTTTCTTTTTGTACTTTTTTAACAGGATTATTCATCTCATTCTGTCATTCTTTCGACCGAATGGCAAACACACCGTATTGTATATACTATGTTGCTAGTTCAATAGGTAAGTTTTTGTACAACGTCTTCTGTATTCACCTTTTAGACCAGGTAAAAGTAAACCTAGTCTTCATGAAAAAAGACTTGGAGCAAGTGCGCTGTTCTGCATAGCACAATAATTTTATACACGTTGATCAAACTGTTATTTCTTGTAGCATATGGCATTGGTCTTATGATAACATTTGCTGCTTTATACCTAATGAAAGAAGGCCAACCCGCACTGGTATATCTCGTGCCTTCAACTCTACTCACTGTTATTATCATTAGTTTGATAAGGAAGGAGTTTTGGAATCTTTGGAGTGGAACATATGTAAGTTTATCTAGCTTGTTGTTTGTGTCTTGTACAAGTAACCGAATTAGGTTGGCTTTACCATTTGCTAAAGCCTTGCTACACGAGCATATAATATGTGTCAATTTTTCTTTGTCACATAAAAGCTAGCACTCCAGCTTTTCGGCAAATACATATGCCACACAAAAATTGCTCAATTTTGCTCGTCTACACGAGCAAATAAAAATTATCCCGCAGAAATTGTCACATTTTATTTGCTTGTGTAGACGGGGCTTAACACAGTTATAGCATGGCTATATACTACACATAGCTACGTAAAATATGATCAATCTACCCGATGATCTGAAATCGCCGAAAAAGACTGGAATTAGTTGTCAAATAAAAATTTGTATTTCCTTTAAAAGGAGTTGTTATTTACGAAGTACATTGTATTTTATTCCAAAATTTGAAATGGACTTTTCTTTTTTACCACCAAACATATTTACAAAGTTTCAAGTAATTTCATAAAAGAAAAAAAAAGTTATTAAATAATGCAAAGTAGATTTCTGTTCTGTCGCTCGTTCTAGTCCTTTTTCTCACGGTTAGATCGCCTGGCCTATATTGCCAGGATAGGTAGGTATGTTATTTACCTGTTTGGAGGTTCTTACTGGAAGCACAGACCTCCCGTCCAGTACGGACTGACCTAAAAGGTAAATGACTTATTTCATCTTCCCCAAGCAAAGTCAAAAAAAGTATGAGTGGTCGTTATAGTGTGATATGGACCTCGTGCTCAGCCAATCAAAAGGCTCTATTTTAGTTACGGTCGGCAAACACAATAATTATTTTGTTTCAGCATTTAAGCTGCCCAGCGAATGCACCGTTGGTAGACAGTGACTTTGAAGAAAGCTGCGTGTTTGACAGAGAAGACAAGACAGCAAGTACCAGTGATGCGAACAATGATATCACGAGTAATGAACAAGACCGATTGATCAACTAACTTGAATAGGAAATTATAGTTCTTAAATTATAAGCCTGTTTATGTTTAAACGGATGTAGCAGGTTGGAGCTACTCTCTGAATTCAAGTTGTTAAATCCGTTTAAATACGTTGTTGGATATCTTTTACTGTTAAATGATATTGGATATTGTTGGATCGAGTTTGTAAAATTTTCGTCTCACATCGGTCTAACATTGTTGGATCAACAATGTTGCGTAAATTTTGAATTCGTTTAAACAGGCATTAAAACGAATTGTTAATATATTGAGATAAATAACTGCACAGATCATGCGTTTGTTCCAAATGGGTAAAACTGTTGAAATCAAAAATCACGTGCCTACATCAGCACATTCAAAATTTTGTATATTGACAATAAACTTTAGAATAGGCGCGTTGTTATTAGATTTGTTTATAGATTAAAATTTGGCAAAATCTTGTTTTATTATTATTTTGAAAAAATCACGGGCAAGATTTTTGTTTCAGACTTTCAGCTGAACGTTTTAATTAGCCTGCGCGCCACCATTTGGAGTTTTCATTTCATTCTTTTTACGCGAATTCTTGGCTTTCCGAATTCGAGCGTTCATAAAACTTCATCGAGCAAGCAAAGAGATTCTGAGCATCTCACCAAAAAACGTTTGTATTGATCAGGAGCAGTTCACATTTCCAAAGACCATTGTCACTGAACAAATCAACTGTTTCTTATGCCATGGAAAACGTAATGGACAAAAATAGTTTGTGTTCTATACATCTCTATGACAGTTGCATGAAACATTGGAGATAGAGCATGGAGTTTGTCCAATCAAAGCTCATTCTTTTCACAGAATCTTCCGTCTCTACATAACACCCCTAAACAGCCAAACACTCCAGAGTTACTTAAAAGACTCTTTTTGTCATATTTTTAATTGCTGTCTTTCCCATTTTGTCAAGAGGTACTGTGCACATGAGTTGCTTTTATTAAAGTGTCTACAAAAAGATGCTCTTCAAATACGCGTTTTCCGCGCGTGCGTAGAACTTTAAACTTTTCAACAAATTGTATCTTTTAACTACAAATATTGCCATCGACAAACAAATGCGTAAAATCATGACAATGAGCTCCAAATTCTGTGCGTTCTTTAGTGCGTTTGTTTTTACCTAATTAACTTTCATTTGGATTTAAATAAATTTTTTGTGATCGTAACGTTATGTACGTGTCATGATCATTAGTCGTTCTTACACCAAGTATCGCCCCAAACAATACATGACGTCGCCACAGGTGGCTATTTAAATCCCCTTAGGGCAAGAAAGGTAAACAAAGGTTTGAAATACCGAAGTCGCACGGAGACAGCAGACATTTTTGATCCGGCACGACAGATTGCGTGCAGATCACCTTAATTCTATTCTCATATGGCTTTAGAACGGGACGAAAGACCAAGTTTATTAACGAGGGTTTTGATATGGATGCATTTTCGTGAGGCCAGAACTAGACAGGTAAAATTCGATGACAGATGATCAGTTTCATATTTTGTCATTCGCTCGCTCGAGAGCAATTTTAACCGGCTCTGTTTTCTCATAGTTGCCTACCGCTGGGGCTTGTTTTTATAGCTTATCATAATAAAATTTCTCTATTCAATCAATTATAGTGTATTTACTGCTTCGCTGTTCTTTTTCGTTGCGTTACGAAATCAATTAGAAGCATTTGCTTGTTGTTTGACATGATCAATGCTGTCCCAAAGGTTTAAGATTCAGTGTCTCTGTCTGCTTATTACTTTTATCAGGCCAACATAAAAACAATTTAAAAACTTTGAAACTGAAGTTTCTTTCAACCAAAAAACAACAGGCTTGATAGTGTTTATTATTTAAACTTGCATTTAATATCCATGAGCAATTTGAACTATATTACACGAATGTAGTACGATGTGACCTGGTCAAAGAATGACAAACAGCACTTTGCCTACTGGGCTTGTTTTGAGAACAGCGGTCTGCCAAATTTATCATGTTATCATCGGATAATTTGTGAGTGAACTAAACTTGTTTACAGTCTACAGAGCTCTTCTAAACTAAAAACCTCATGTGATGGTACTCTACGTTAGAATGTACTTCTAGAAGCTTAATGTTTCCTGTCTCTGTATTTAATGATATTTTCTCTTTGTGAGAAAGAAAACATCAAAAGCATTGTTGAAAAACAGATGTTTTTCTAGACTTCTATGTATCATTATAATGTAAATCAACCATTCCTCTTTTAACTCTTGTTGAATGCCACTCAATATCTTCAACTCTTATTGTCAATTCTTTCCATTTCAAGGACAACCACATGCACTATTAAGTAAGCTATCGCTCATTTGATTAAAAAAATCTTATCCACCATAATGGTGTCTTGTCGATAGTACCAGGATCATTTTTGGTTTTGAATCAATATACGTGACAGTTGGAAAATATTTCCCAGAACAGCTTCAAAGTAGGGATGATGGATGTTTTCTGCACTTTCGTGCAGCTATTATGGCAGCCACGTGCGTTGTTTGTCATAGAAGATGCGACAGAATTTACCGGTGAAACTCCGGTCTCGAAAAAATTGTCGAAGCCCTCTTATGTCGTATTTACTCGAATAAACGCCGCCTTCGAATAAATATCTTTTGAAGAGTAAACGCTTCCATCGAATAAACACCAATACACCGCCTATTTGAGGCGTAAATTTATCACGTTTATAGACATTCGAACAGCTACAGGCATTAATTATTTACGTTCTAACATTTTTAGTTTTTGAGTTGTTGCAACTTAAATTTGGCTAAGCGATAAGTTTAGTTCAGAGATTTAAAATAAGTGCTTAACCTGCAACGCCCAAAATCTACTAAACGCCGTGGCGTTTATCCAGGTAAACGGGGCACGAATCGCGCCAGTGCACCACTCCTCTTCACATATTTGACATAGAAGAAGCGAATTTTTGTCGTGAATCATGAGATAATATGCTTTCATAAGGCCTCAATCTTCTGTGTCACGTAAACGGGCTTTATTCTGAGAGATATCGTTCAATTCTGGCGTGGTTATGAGTCCTAGTTGGCTCTGTTTTTGCTGTATTGCGGAGCAGCCACCTCCGGTATATATATGTCATGGCGACCGTATTAATTAAAATGGATCTTACAATATCATTGCTCTGCTTCTCTAGAGACGGCCAAGGATTGACAGAAGTATGATAGGCGAACCTATGAACTTTCAGGTATGTTTAGGTTTCATATTTACAACAATCGGGCTTGTAGAAGTATTGTAAACACGACTCGAAATTTATCGTGTAGATGTCGATTCGCTGCTTGTTTATACAACCTTTGAAACGTAACTTTTTTCTATTTGTACAGCATACAGGCCACATCGGTTCTGGGGAAGTACAAATATCAGTAGATGTGAGTACATTTCTGAATTTAGCGTTAAGCGCGACATTAAATTGGGCTAGCATTGGCGAGCGTCTATAAAATCGCCGTTTTGTGTTTGTGTTGGCGAGAACTGCATCGTTCCCATGTGGTTTAATAGCAAGAAAAACAAGTGAATCCCCACTTGACATGCAGAATATTTCATGTACATGGTTAGACAAGAATTTCTTTGGCAATGTGACGTTTTAGATATCACTGTATTCATACTACGGGTTTTAGCGTTGTATTAGCCGGGTAGCCGACAACTCAAGCCTTCTCATCAACCGACTGTGGGCCAATATTGATTTTAGAAATTAGCACAAAATGCATGAATTATGATAGGATTGACTGCGTGGTGAATATTTTTGTGACTTGGAACAAACTTCTAATTTCTCAACATTGGGAATCGGGTTTAGAGTGTCCCACTTTCAAGGTCTTTATGAACGCCTGCGGGAAAAAAGAGCGGTGTTTCTCTCTTGTTGACTCTCAGTGCTCCCAACACGTTGTCCTGCATTATTTATTTTACTCTATCTAGCACCCCACGATCGTGTAAGGGGGGCCCTTGCATTTTATTGATGAGTTAAGCGCAAGAAATGATTATTCTATTTTGATGGGATTGTCTAGCTCAATGATGTCACGTACAGGATGAAAAGTAAAGGAGGTTATCAGGATCATAGTGTGGATAGCAGGTTAACGCCGCACGGAGAAGATATCAGAGAAAACAAAGCAAGCCATTGAGATTAATAATTATAGTAAGAATGGATACTGTTTATGTAATTTTTAGATGAAGATTCTTGTGTGCGATTTCAATTTTTTTTTTGCTATAGATTTTCTAATCATTGTGTACATAGAAGAAATATTGTGAATATTTTAATTTTTGAAGTCAATCCTTTGGAGCCTTTTTCTGCTGAGGTGTTGAAACACCCCACCCAGATCGCCAAGAATGTCTTCAAGTCATTTTACTGTTGGGAAATTCTCAGAAGGATGAGAAAACTGTCTGAATGTCATCATTTGGAGGTGACTTGAATATGATTGAGAGACATATATTCCTTGAAAACGTTGGTGGGGATCAAGTTAATTTATGCACCAAAAAGACTTAGAAATGCAGAAATGGAATTGATAGATGCATTAGATAACTATAGCCGTTACACCCTGGAAAACGTCCTGGCCTGCCAACCGTATCGAGTGTGAATGTGGACAGCGCTTATACCTATCAAAACTTTTTATATCTTAGTTACTAGTCAAACTAATGCATTTTGTTAGTAGAAATTCTGGGGGTAAAAAACGTTCATTCAAATAAACAAGATAAAGTATTTTATTGTTGTGTAAATGTTTAAAAGTTGAAAGCGAGGGGTTGTGCTGTTTTGTCTTTGTTTATTATGCATATTGGTAAATTTCCAGAACAAACTTTTCAACTCTCTGAATAGTACAGTTTACATTTATCTTAACAATTAAATGAAACCAATACTGAACTTCATTATATAGACTAGTATTAGATTTAAAGTCATAATGAAGTTAATTGCAACTCTTTGTCGATTGACGTCAAGCCAAATGAAAATCTTATTCAACATGTCGAAATCGTTCATCGAGAAGTTTCTTGATAGTTTATTAGAAAATTATAATGGAAAAACTGGTTTCATTGTCGGTTTTTTTGTTAAAAAGTAGTTGAATTGTGTTAGCGCCATTCTGAGTGGGTGATATTCGTACCTAACTATAGCTTACTTAAAGGGACGGCAAATATCACCAGTTGCACCCGGCAATCCTCTGTTCACAGATAGCAATCCTGAAGCATGATATCACTTTACATGCAAAAAAGGCTTGAAAACTTTCTCTTTTATGACCGTGTTGTTCGAGCTTGCTCCAAATATATAAAGGCCAGTTCACACGGGCGATTTTTGCTGCGATTTTTCTCCTTTTAGTGT
>JAODVQ020151121.1:0-15271 GCA_025400075.2 Phenganax stokvisi
CGCGCAGCGCGTAATCCGACATCACCACCGCGCTCGTTCAATAGCTATTGAGCGCCTTGGCAAACTTCACGATCCACAAGCGGCTAGGACGCTCGCGGTCGTCGCCGCGCGCCACGCGGATGGTGTTGGCGGCATTGCAGCCGGCCGCGCTGCTGGTGACGTGCAGGTGTACCGGTTGTGCGAGGTGGAAGCTCTACCGCTGTGGCGAGCAGCGGGTTGGGGGCCGTGGCGTGGGGGAGTGCCATCGCGGCCACGAAGAGCTCCTGGAAGCGGGGCTCAGTCGCGGTCTCGATCTTTCGGATGTCCTGCACGACCCGTTCCATCTCAAGGACTTCAACAGTGTTTTCAGCGCCATCGATCCGCGGATCGTCAGTTCCATCGACATCTACACCGGGGGCTTTCCGGCGGCCTTCGGAGAGAGCCTGAGCGGTGTCGTGGATGTGACCTCGATCGAACCGCCCGAGCGGCGCTATCACGAAGTCGCCTTCAGTTTCTTCAGCACGTCTGTCCTCACATCCGGGCACTTCGGCAGCGGCCGGGGCGACGGCGCATGGGTTGCGTCCATCCACAGAGGCAACCTGGACCTGCTTCACGAAACATCCGAAAAGCATGTGGGGCGCCCGACTTACGAGGATATCTACGCGAAGGCCGCGTTCCCGGTGAACGACAGGCTGCGCTTGACCGCAAACCTGCTGTTCGTCCGTGACGATATTTTCGTGGCCGAGTACGACGGCGAACATCGGGGCGAGGTGCTGGGAGAGGATACCTATCTCTGGTTGCGTCTCGATCACAGCCCGAGGCCGAACTGGGAGGGGGCCACCATCGTGGCGCGCACCCGGCTGCTCAACGAGCGCAGCGGCCAGACCCGGCTTCCCGGGATCGGTTCGGGGTGGCTGGACGACCGTCGGGATTCGACCCTGTATTCCGTGCAGAGCGATTGGTCGGCAGCCCTCAACGAGGGCGTGCTGGTACATTTCGGGGGACTGTTAAGCCGTATGAAAGGCCGCTACCGCTACTCCGACGAAGTGGCATTCGACGTGCTGGTCGATTTTCCCGGCGCGCCGCGGATGTTCGAACGCGCCCGCGATATCCGGCTGGACTCCGCCGGGAACCGGTCCGAACTGTACGGTAGCGTCCGGGTCCTGCCGACGGACCGCCTCGCGATGCAGTTCGGATTGCGCTGGGACCGCCAGACGCTGAGCCCAGGGCGGGAGGGCACGCTGGCGCCGCGCCTCGGATTGCGCTACCGGTTCGCGGAGAAGCTTAACCTTAAGGCCAGCCTGGGCCGGTTCTACCAGGCGCAGACCATTCACGAGGTCCAGCTTCAGGACGGAGTCCAGCGATACTTTCCGCCGCAACGCGCCGACCACGCGGTCATCGGCCTGGAAATGGATTTCGAATCGGGCCCCAGACTGAGGCTCGAGGCGTGGTTCAAGGCGATGGCCGATCTGCGCCCCCGCTACGAAAACCTGCTGAATTCCCTGGTGCTGGTCCCGGAACTGAAGCCGGACCGAATCCGGCTCGCGCCCGAGGAAGCCGACGCCCGGGGGGTGGAATTGTTTCTCGATCACCGGTTGGGACCCGCCACGACCTGGTGGGCCGGTTACACCTGGTCGCAGGTCATGGATCGAATCGACGGGAGAAACCAACTCCGGTCGTGGGACCGTACCCATGCCCTGAGTGCGGGACTCAGCCGGGATACGGCCCGGTGGAACGTCGGCGTTGCAGTGTCGGCGCATACCGGGTGGCCCACCACGCCCGTCGCCCTCGACAGCAGCGGCTCCATCGTCGCGGTGGGCGAGCGCAACTCCGGCCGCGCCGGTCATTACCGCGCCGTGGACCTGCGGATTACCAGGAAATTCCAGCGGGCACGCAGTTCCGGCTCGATATTTTTCGAGCTGACCAACCTGTTCGACCGCTCGAACCCCTATTCACAGGAATACGAACTCGCCCCGGGCGCCAGCGGCGACGAACTGCGCCTCCGGACCGTGCATACGCTGCCCAGGGTGCCTTCCCTGGGCTTTGTCTGGACGTTCTGAACGCACCGAATCTGCCGTTGAACCCCGTGGCTGACCGTCGGGTTCGGTGACTTGCCGGCGGCCCCTGGACCGGTGCGATGATGGCCCGGCTTCAGTCGCCCGGGTTTTCCATGACCGGTTCGGCGATCAGCCGCTGGATGACGGCTTCGTACTCGTCGCGCCGGGAGCGCAGGAATCCCAGGTGCCGCGTATCCAGTTCGCCGTCGCGCCCGAATACGTAATTGCTGGGCATTGCCACTACGCCGAACTCCCGCGCCAGCTCACCCTCCGGGTCGTAGACGATTTCGAACTTCGCCGGAATTTCCTCGAGGAATTGCTGCGCTTCATCGGCGTCGACATCGGTGTTGACGCCAAGAATGACGAGCCCGTCGTCGGTGTACTCGTCGTACATGGCGTTGAGCCAGGGGAAGGACTGGCGGCACGGCACGCACCAGGATGCCCAGAAGTCCACGACGACGACCTTGCCCCGGTAGTCTGCCAGGTCCAGCGAGTAGGCCGGCGCCCATGAACACGCCATCACGCCTGCGACAAGGCAATAGATGTACCGATGGATTGTGCCTGCCGTCCGGCGGCGCGATGAAAGCGGGTTGGCAGTCGGTACAGCAGGCATTGGCAAGGCGTTTGGGATGCAATCCAGTATTTTAGCGTCGGCGGGGAATCGCCACTAGCGCGCGCCCCTGCTCACCGCCGTTGCTGGGACAGGTTGAAGCTGACGATGACCCGGTCGGCGTCCTTCCCCCTGGCCCTCGATCGATTCGGGGCCACGCTGTGGTACAGCCAGGCGGGGAAGATCAGCATTCTTCCGGCCCGGGGCTGGTAGCGGACCTTCTTCCAGCAGTCTCGCGGGCGCCTGGTGTCTGGAATGTACTTGACGGAACCCATCAGGTTCTGGGTGCGCGGATCGGTGAACTCGATTCGGCCGGAGTTCCTGGGCGCCTGGACGTAGTAGACGCCGCTCCAGATGCAGCCGGGATGGATATGGGCCCGGTTCAGGCCGCCGGGCGGATTGATGATCGACCACATGGTGCCGATGTTCAGCCGATAGGACCTGTGATAGCCGAGTTTACGGCACATCCTGGCCGCCGCGGCGTCGACGTGCTTGACCATTCCCGCGAACGCGGCGTCCTTGTGCAGCCCGGTGTGGCTGTGCCAGCCCCCCAGCTCCCGGTAGTTCGACTTGCGCACCCCCGTCTTGTCGCGTTCCCGTTCGGCGTAGATCGCCTCGATCAGGCGGGCGTTCAGATGCTCGCTGTCCGGCACTTCCACAGAAAAAACCAGCGTCGGAAAATAGCGGGCCACCTTCAACGAAACTTCGGACGGACCTGCGGCCGAGCCCTGGTCCGAGGCTACATCGTTTGGCGTTTCGCGCGTCGCTTCGTCTCGCATCGTCTTGTTACGGGCCCCCGAGCGTTAATCGAACCGGGACGCCAGCTGCGTGATTGTACCGTCGCCGCGGATCGCCGGGAGGGCCACGCCCGGCTTAGTCGTCATCCTCGTCGTCGTCCTCGTCGTCGTCCTCGTCGTCCTCATCCCCCTCGTCGTCCTCATCGCCCTCGTCGTCCTCGTCCCCCTCGTCGTCCTCGTCATCCTCGTCGCCTTCGTCGTCCTCGTCGCCTTCGTCGTCCTCATCCCCCTCGTCCCCGTCGTCCTCGTCCCCTTCGTCGCCTTCGTCCCCTTCGTCGCCTTCGTCCCCTTCGTCGCCTTCATCGCCCTCATCGCCTTCGTCGCCGTCGTCCTCGGCGCGAGCGTAGCTGTAGTAGGGGTCGTCTTCGAATTGGCTGTTGGTTCCGATTTCGGATGCGATGATATAGCTGTCGCCGATGGCCCAGCCCTGCACCGCAATAAACTGGCCGAGGCTGACGTAATCGCGGAAGCCGGGTTCGAATTTTGTAAGCGAACTCGTCAGTATCCAGATGTCGTGGATTTTGTATTGGCCGCTTCCCGGGATCAGCTCCTGCACGAACCCACTCAGTTCGACCCTGGTTTCCCGGTCCACGCGTTCGATGCTTGTCGCCACCAGGGGACCCAAGCCTTGGAGAGACAGTCGGGCGGCCACCTCGATGTAGTCATAGTACGTAATGTCGTCGAGACCGAACTGGCGAACCATCGCGTTGCTGTTGTCTTCGAATCGCGTCTTGTCATTGGTCTGGATCAAGAGCCCAAGCAGCGTCAACGTGCCGGTTTCCGCGTCCACTCTGATGACGGGCGCCTCGATTTCGATCCTCGAGATGGGTTGCGCGTCAACGCTGTTCGCAACCAGGGTACCCGTATCTTTCTCGATCGTGCCTTTGACCGTGGCATGCGTATCCGCGCGGATTCGTTGCGCGTCATCGCCGTCGAATAACGTGTCGGGAACCGTCTTGACAGGAATGTTCGATATTTCGAAATTCACGGACGACTCGAAGCGCGTTACGAACCCGTCCATTTCCACGGCATCGGCCGCTTCCACCCCCTCGTATGCGACGGATGTGGCGACAAGCGCGCCGGATTCATCGAAACACGCGTCCCCCGAGAGACTGCACCGCACTTCCACCCGGTCCCCGTCCTGAATGAGCCTTCCGGGGAACCCGTCCAGGCGGGCGGCGTGAAAGCTGATGGGCAGCGCGCCGATTACGAATCGCGACAGCATCTCATCGGACCCGGTCACGATTCCGGAAACCTGAATCGTCGAGCCGATTGCCATACCTTCGATCCGGGTCGCGGATATTACGCCGCCGGATTTGACGAATCCGCTGACCTCGACCATGTCGCCCGCTGTGAACGAGGACGGGCTGGACCGGCCGAACGATGTATCGGGCGTGATGCTGATGGACTGACCGAGTACCGTAAGTCGGTCATTCTCGATATCGATCGATTCAACGGGCCCGATGACGCGCGGCTCATACTCGATGCGATTCGCCACACCCCTCCCGGTCGCTTCATCGACATTTCCGTCGACCGTGACCACGTGGCCCGACTGGAGTTGATCCTGGCTTCCCGGCGCTCCATCGATCCACACCGCGGCGCCGGACGTATCGAACCAGGTGCCGCCGACATTGACGCCGCCGGCATCGACGCCGCCGAAACCGGCGACCGTCCCGGTGAGCCGTTTGTGGCCCGGATCGGGCGTCGAATCCGAATCCGACCCGTCCGGAGTTTGTGCGCGGCTGCCGCCACCGTCTGTGAGGACCAGCAACGTGGCTGCCCACGAAAGGACCCAGTTAACAAGTTTCACGGCAACTCCCCGGGATTCTGCTCGTTCGGGCGCCGGGCACGGAAGCGAAGCCCCCGATTTCCTACACCCCAAACCGTCCTAATCTATTGACGGTTGCGACGGTAATATCCTTCGCCCGGTTCCCGGACGCGGGGCAGGGCGCCGAAAGTGGAGCCCCGATCGCCGATCGGCTGCTGTTCCGTTTATGTTTGTCAGGAAATCCGAATTGTCCGTCTCCGGGGCTTTCGCTTCGCCCGAATCGGCGCTAGCATGCTCCGCTCTGCGCCAGGAGCCGCACAATGCCCAGAATCGTCTACATAGAGCCCGAAGGCGAACACGTGGAAGTGGACGTCGAGGAAGGCTATTCCGTCATGGAAGGCGCCATCATGAACGGCGTCGAGGGCATCGAAGCGGAGTGTGGCGGTGCCTGCTCGTGTGCCACGTGTCACTGCTACGTCAACGACGAATGGTGGGACAAGCTCCCCGAAATGGACGTCATCGAGGACTCCATGCTGGAAGCCGCCACCGAGCGCCGCGACAACAGCCGCCTGACCTGCCAGATCCCGGTGACCGACGAACTGGACGGCCTGGTGCTCGAAGTCGCACCTTCCTACTGATATCGAGACGGGCCGTACGTAGAATTCAGCAGGGGGTGGCAGGGAGTGGAGGAGTGCGCGATGGGCGAACCCAGGGTCATGGCGGATGACGTGCGGGCCGCCTGCGAAGGCATGCTGCAATTGCAGCTATACGCGATCTTTACCAGGCCCGCTAACGGAATGAAGCCGGTCATGGAAACGTTGGATAAGCACCTGGAGTACCAGATTTCCATGGAGAAAGACGGCATCCTCTTCGCCGCCGGGCCGTTCTGGACCGACGACGAACAGCAGTGGCAGGGCGAAGGCATGGTGGTTGTACGCGCGGAGAGCCTGGAGGCGGCCAGGGCCATTGCCGCGAAGGATCCCATGCATGCCAGCGGCGCGCGTAGCTTCGAGGTGCGCCCCTGGCTGATCAACGAGGGAACGCTCACCGTGCGCCTGAATCACTCGACCAGGAGCTTTACCGCGGTCTAGCCGCCTGTGGCAATTTTCCCGCTATCGAGTCCGCAACCGAAATCCACGCCATGACCGACCTGGCCTGGCAAGTCTGGCTCGTCATCGTTGTCGCGCTGGCGGCCGGCGGCCTGACCAAGGGGCTCACCGGGCTCGGGCTGCCGGGCATCGCGGTGCCCATCATGGCGACCTTCCTGGGCGTCGAGCAGGCGGTGATGATCATGGTCATGCCGACGCTGATCACCAATCTGTGGCTGACCTGGCGTCTTCGCGACTGTTACCGGGAGGTTCCGGAGGTGCCGCGGGTGGCCATCGCCGGGGTGCCGGGCATCGCGCTCGGAGCCGCCGTGCTCTATCTCGCCAGCGAACGGTTCCTGGCCACGGTGCTGGCGCTGTGGGTGTTCGCGTACCTGGTGCTGCGGTTCGTGCATCCGCAATTGTCCCTGGCCCGCGGAACCCGGTTGCGCCTGGGGTTTCCGGTGGGCTTCGCCTCCGGGACCCTGCAGGGCGCAACGGGGATCTGCGCCCCCGTGATCGTCCCCTACGTGGACGCCATCGGCGCCAACCCACGCACGACCGTGTTCACATTTTCCGCGGTATTCATGTCCCTGTCCCTGACGCACCTGGTCATACTGGGAACCCTGCAGGCGTACACGCCGCTGCAGTTCGGCCAGAGCCTGCTGGCCGTCGTGCCGGCCATGCTCTTCGTGCCGGTGGGCAACTGGCTTCGGCAGTTCATTCGCCCGGACCTGTTCAGCGTCCTGATCCGGATCGTGCTGCTCGTGACCGCCCTGCGGCTGCTCCATGGCGCCTGGTCCGGCTGACGCGCAGGTCACAACAAATTGGAACCGGATTCAATGGAAAAAGACAGCACCGCTCAGGCAGCCGACAGGCCTTATGTAATGGAGAAGGGTCCGAAAATCGTCGTCGCGGTTTTCGCCGCGGTTGTCGTATTCGTCCTTACGTTTGCCTGGAATGCGGTCAGTTACCGTCTGCATGGCCACCTGAATCCGTACTACTTTCTGGTCAGCCTGTTCCTGTCGATCAACCTGCTGATCTGCTACTGGGAGATGTGCCTGTACCTGCGGCGGGACTATATCGTCGAGCGCGCCCGGTACTGGCGTGAACGTCGCGCGTCAACCGGCCGCACGCCGGCGGTCGAGTTTCTCGCCGCTTCGTTCCCCTTGCGGCGCGTCGCTTCTCCAACCCTGTGGGCGGACGTCTGGGCCACCTACGCCCTGTACGACGACGCCTATACCGATCACCGCACCCTTGGCTTCAATGCCGACGTCGGCAACGGCTTCTTCACCCCGATCCCTTCAATGATTCTGCTGGCCGCACTGACGTTCGAATTCATGCCGGCAACCCTTGCCGGGATTCTGGGTATCGCGCTGTTCTGGCAGTGGGTCTACGTGAGTTCGCTCTACGTGGTGAGCTTCTGGATGGCCGGAAGTCACAAGGGGATGCCACGGTCCGTCCGATGGACCTACGTGTGGGGACCCAACGCCGTATGGATCGTTGTTCCGCTGTTGGGGCTGTTCGTATCGGTCCGCCTGATTCTCGACGGGACCTACGGCATTGTGGGGCACTGACCGCAGCGAGCCACGCTGCGCCTGCGCGTCCAGGTCGTTTACCAGACCCCCGGCCAGGGCTTGCCCACCAGGAAATCCGGATTGGCGCCTTCCCGCGGCCGGAACTTCTGGATGCGCCCGTTATTCACCGAGGCGGTGTAGAAGTTGCCCTCGTTGTCGGTGGACATGCCGTGCACGCCCCACATGCCGCCCGGGTATTCACCCCAGCTTCCCCAGGAATAGAGGAAGTGACCGTTCAGGTCGTAGCCGAGGATCTTGTGGGTGCCCTGGTCGGCGGCCCACAGCTTGTGGTCGCTGGTGACGATGAAGCTGTGGATGTCCATGGGCGCCCCGCGCCGGCCGGTGAAGAAGTTCCACTCGTCCAGGTAATTGCCGTCCTCGTCGAAGACCTGTACGCGGCCGTTGTTGCGGTCGTTGACGAATACGCGCCGGGTGGTTGGGTCCACGGCGATGCCGTGCACGTTGTTCCAGTAGCCGGGGCGGGTCTCGCCGGGCCACTCGCCCTGCTCGCCCCATTGGGCAAGGATGTTGCCGTCCATGTCGTACTTGATGACGCGGGTGTTGTCGTAGCCGTCGGCCAGGTAGAAGGTGTTCTCGTCCATGAAGGCCAGGAAGGTCGGGCGGCGGAAGTGCTCGTCGCCGTCGCCCGGCACGCCGGGCTCGCCCAGCATCAGCACCAGTTCGGAGCCGTCGTTGGTGAACTTGGCGACGAAGTGGCCGTCCGCATCCACGATCCAGACGTGCTTGTCGGGGTCGTAGCGGCTGATCTCCACGTCGTGTGGCCGGTACCAGAGGTGGTCCCACTGGGTCCACTCCTCGACGATGTAGCCCTCGCGGTCGATGACCAGCACGCAGTGTTCCCAGCGCCAGTCGATGCCCGGGCGGCCGTTGCCGGGCTCTTCGAGCTGGTCGCCGTTGGGGATGGCGCTGCCGGCCTGGCGCAGCGGCAATCGGAAATTGGGGTAGTGGAAGCCCGCCCCGAGCTCCGGCAGCCAGACCGATTCGCTCGGCCGCTGCATGATCGGCAGTTCGCCCTTCTGTACGAGAAACACGCGGTCCGGGCTCTCGGCGAAGACGTCCATGGTGACGGACCAGGTCCAGCCCTCGTGTCCCTCCAGACTCTCTTCCATGGGTCTTGGCCAGTTCGGCACCACCTCGTAGGGCCCGAACATGTCCTGCCCTCCCTTGAGTCCCGGAATGGCGGCGAAGCCCGCGCCGGGGACGCTTTCTCCATCCTGTTGGGCAAGTGCGGCCGGGCCGCAAAGGGCAGCCGCGGCGACTGCGGCCAGTGTCAATTCGATCGATCTTTTCATGATTCTCCCCTTGATGGTGCCGAGAGTGTGTCTGTGGCCGCCTCAGGAACGAATCCCCGTGCCCCGACGCAACAGCACGAGCACGGCCGCGTATAGCGCGACAAGGGCGGTCAGGATTATTGCGTAAGCCGTACCTATGGGAATGTCCGATGACCCCAGCATACCGTAACGGAACGCATTTACCATATACAGGATGGGATTGGCGAGCGAGACGTTCTGCCAGAACGGCGACAGCAGGGAAATCGAGAAGAACACGCCCCCGAGGTACGTCAGCGGCGTCAGGAAAAACGTGGGAATGATGGAGATGTCGTCGAAATTCTTCGCGAAGATCGCGTTCATGAGGCCCGCCAGCGAAAACACCATGGCGGTCAGGACGATGACCGAGAGGGTGACCAGCGGGCGAGCGACGCTGAGATCGGTGAAGAAAGACGCCACCGCGGTCACCAGGGCGGCCACCGCGAGCCCCCGCACCACGCCGCCGATCATGTAGCCGGTGATGATCGTGGTGAAGGAGAGCGGCGACACCAGCATCTCCTCCAGATGGAGTTGCAGTTTCCCGGAAAAGAATGACGACACCACGTTGCCGAAGGAATTGGTGATGACCGACATCATGATCAGCCCGGGGGCGATGAACGTCGTGTAGGGCACCCCGCCCATCTCGCCGATGCGCTGGCCGATCAGGCTGCCGAAGATGATGAAGTACAACGTCATGGTGATGGCGGGCGGCACGATGGTCTGAACCCAGATCCGGGCGATCCGGTGCACTTCCTTGCGGACGATCGTGGCGAGTCCGACCAGGTTGATGCGCCACAGGTTGATCCCGGCGGCCGGTGCGGAGGACGGGAGCGGCGGCGCGGTGGCCATCAGTTCGCATCCGCCGGGCGCCGCGGGCCGGGCGCCCCGTCCCCATGCGCGGACTCAGTGACCTGCGCCGCCTGACCCGCATTCTTCTGCCCCTCCTTGTCGTCCACCAGGCGCAGGAAGAGTTCCTCAAGGCGGTTGGACTTCGTCCGCATGCTCGCGACGTGCAGGGACCGATCGGAAATCACCCGGAACAGCGCGTTCAGCCCCTGTTCCTGTTCGACCTCGACCTCGATCTCGTGCTCGTTGCGTAACTGTACCTGGTAACCGGGAAGGTCCGGCGCGCGCTGCAGGGATTCCTCCAGCGTCAGCACGAACACTTCCCGCTTGAGCTTGCGCACCACGTTGACCATGGTGTCGTTCTCGATGATGCGCCCCTCGTCGATGATGGCGATATTGCGGCAGAAGCTCTCCGCCTCGTGAAGGTAGTGGGTGGTGAGGATGATCGTCATGCCGTCTTCGTTGATCCGGGTCATCAGGTCCCACATGGACCGGCGGATCTCGATGTCTACGCCGGCGGTGGGTTCGTCCAGTATCAGCAGTCTGGGCTTGTGGATCAGCGCGCGGGCGATCATCAGGCGGCGCTTCATGCCGCCGGAGAGTGTCCTGGACATCTGGTCGCGGCGGTCCCAGAGGTGCAGGGCCTTGAGGTACTTCTCCGCCCGCCGCCTGGCCACGGAGCGCGGCACGCCGTAATAGCCGGCCTGGTTGATCAGGATGTTTTCGCATTTTTCGAAGAAATTCAGGTTGAATTCCTGGGGCACCACGCCGATGCATGCCTTGGCGGCTTCCCGCTGGCGGTCCAGGTCGTAGCCGAACACGGAGACGTTGCCTGCGGTCTTGTTGACCAGCGAGGTGATGATTCCGATGGCCGTCGTCTTGCCGGCGCCGTTCGGCCCGAGCAGCGCGAAGAAGTCGCCCTGCTGCACGGACAGGTCGATGCCCCGGAGCGCTTCGACGCCGCTCGGATAGGTCTTGCGAAGTTGCCTTAGTTCAAGCGCGTACAATTACTGAATCTCTTCGCCGCGGACGGTATCCGCGCCAGCCGGATTACGGCCTTATTCTACTCAGCCTGCGGGAACATCACACGGGTGCCAGGCCGGGCGGCCGCCGTATCAGGCGATGCGGGAGGAGTATGGGATGCGTATCTCCCCGGAGTCGCCGAGGAGCTTCGGTTGCAGGCCGAGCAACTGGATCTTTCTTGGCAGGCCGCGCTCGCCATATTGCACCAGCCGGGTCCACAGGCCGACCGCGTTGGGGAATGCGCAGCGGAGGAACGCCGGGTGTTCGGCAAACTCATGCAGCTTCATCATGGGGCACGCCTGCAGTTTGAGCGTTTCATCCTCCGAGAGTCTGAGATAGACCCGGGCGTGGAAGCACCGTTGCCGCGCCATGTTCCACGCCATGAGCGCGGCCGTCAACGACAGCGCGTGCCGCGCCCTGCGTAGCTGGCCGTCCCGTTCCGCGGGGATGTCCGGGCCCGACTTGATGCAGTCCAGATTCAGGCGAAAGACGGTTCTGGGAAACCTCGACATGCCCTCCACCGCGGCGTCGGAGGCGTCCCGGAGCCGGCGCTTGACCGGCGCCGCCAGCCCGAAGCAATCGGCGTCGCGGCGGGCGCGTCCCTGGAGCAGCACCAGGAACAGCAGATTCAACTCCCGGATGTCTCTCAGGTCGTCGGGCTGCGGCCCCGGATGCGGCAAATTTGATTCGTTTCTTGTCGGTTTGTGCATAAAAGTAAAATACCAAGAAAGAATCGCCTGGGCTAATATCCCGAAAGTGGTCAATTCGTAGGGAAAATAGCAATGAGGGCAACCGATAATCGCTACACGGGAGAGCGAAACAGATTCGAACTCGCCATGCGAATGATTCGGAACGAGGCGCGAACCGGGACGACCCGCTATTGGACGGGCCTCAGCGACGACCGGATTCGAAAGCTCTACACCAGCTATTTCAAGTTTGTCGAAGATGCCCCGGTGAAGCGCCACCGGGGCAAGTCTCCCACGCAAATCGGCCCGCTCGTCCGCTCTCCCGCCCGCTCGCTCGAATCGGGCGCCTTCGTCAACCTGCTTCTGGCAAACGGCCTGTTCTCGATCGAGAATCCGCCGGGGCCCCGTCTCAAGGGAAACGTGGGCCTGGGCCACCGGTTCTGCCAATGCTTCGAGACGCACAATATGGTGGTTCAGAAACCGACCCTTAGCTTCGAATGGGGCTGGAACCTCCTGCAGAGCATCCGGCGCGGCGATGAGCTGCGGCTGGCCCACTGCGACATATGCTCCATCGCCTACGTGTACGATCAACTGCACTTGCCGCGCGTCGATTGCCCGGCCTGCCTGACGCTGCGCGCCCTGCCTCCGAAGAAAGCCCCGCCCCGCCGGGCGGCGATGGGCTAATCCCCTGTGTGCCTTGCCGCGTTTGCGGCCGGGGTCTGCGATGCCTTTCCCCTCGTGGCCGCGGCCAATCGGGACGAATCCCACCGCCGGCCCACAGCCGTGGCGGACTGGTGGACGGCACCCTCCGGCATTCTCGGGGGGCGCGATCTTGAGGCCGGTGGAAGCTGGCTGGCCGTCGACCGGCGCGGCCGGCTGGCCGCGGTAACCAACCGGCCGTCGCCGCAAGGCCGAACTTTCTCCGGTTCCCGCGGGCATCTTGTCAGCGATTATCTTGCAGCCTCCGATGGGGTGGAGGCCTTTTGCGGGGGGCGGGCGAGGGCGCCTGTCGAATACGGGCCGTACAATCTGGTGCTGTTCGACGGCGAGGGGCTGTTCCATGCCGCCAATCGATCCGGCGCCCAGCGGCTTGAAGCCGGCATCCATGTATTGAGCAACGCCCCGCTGGGCACGTCATGGCCGAAAACCGAGTTCGCGGCCTCCCGCCTCGCCGCGATTCTCGACGACGAGCCCGGCCGGGAGGACCTGGTCCGGCGGCTGTTCGAGTTGCTGGAAACCCGCGCACCGCAGAATTCCGGCTCTGGCGGGAAGGAACTGCACTGGCGCGCGCGCACGGTATTCGTCACGGACCCGCGCTACGGAACGCGCTCCTCCACGGTGGTGTTGCTGTCCCGGGACGGGGACCTGGTCTTTGCCGAGCGCCGCTTCGGTGTCGACGGACGGCGGCGCGGCGAAGGCACGTTCCGTTTCAGGACCCGTTGACAGGCGCTAGTCCGGCATCTGCAGACGGGCCGCAAGCCAGTCGTTGAGATCGGCGATCTCCTCGGCGCAGACCGCGTGCTCCATGGGATAGGTGCTCCATTGCACGTCGTGCCCCTGGGCGCGAAGCCGGTCCCGGGAGCGGGCGCCGAACATCACCGGAACCGTGGGGTCGTAGGTACCGTGCGCCATGAAGACGGGCAGGGAGCGGTTGGCGTCGGAGTTTTCCTCCGCGAGCGTCGAGGGCTGCGGCATCCACGTCGACAGCGCGATGATCCCGGCGAGCGGATCCGGATGGCGCGGACCGGTGAACAGCGCCACCGAGCCTCCCTGGGAAAATCCCCCGACGAATACGCGGTGGGAGGGAATGCCACGTTCCGTCTCCCGGCGGATCAGGCGTTGTAGTTCGCGGCCGCTGTTGCGGACTCCGGCGGCGTCTTCGGGTCCGTTCCAGTCCAGCGTGCGGACATCGTACCAGGCCGGCATGGACAGTCCGCCGTTGATGGTGACCGGAACGACCGGTGCGTGGGGAAGGATGAAGCGTACGGCCGCCGGCAGATTCATCTCCCGCGGCAGCGGCGCGAAGTCATGACCGTCGGCGCCCAGTCCGTGCAGAAAGATCAGTGACCAGGCGGGGTTGGCGCCCGTACTGATCTCGATCGCATTCGCCTGCATCCGTTCCATTCCGTTAATTCCGTTGCCGGTGTTGCATTCTTTGCGCATAATCATTAGCCTATGCGCAATTTTATGCTAGGCAAGCACTCATGCCTACCCTCAGCAACCAACACCGCCGCCGCCGGGCCATCGCGGAACTGCTGCAAAGCCACGTGATTCGACGCCAGTCGGAGCTGGTTCGCCTGCTTCGCGCCGAGGGCCTCAAGGCCACCCAGTCCAGTATCAGCCGCGACCTGCGCGACCTGGGGGTTGCGAAACTCACGACCGGGTACAGCTTGCCCGAACCGGGTCGCGGGAACAACGCCGATGCGCTCGGGCCCGTGGCCGAGTTTTTTCGGGACATCCGCCCGGCGGGACCCAACCTGCTGGTCATCGCCACCGCAGTCGGTGCGGCACAGCGAGTGTGTGTCACCCTCGACCGCGCCAATTGGCCCGAAGTGGTGGGCACGATCTCCGGAGACGACACGATCTTCGTCGCCACCACCGGCGCCGGGGCGCAACGTCGCCTGGTCGCGCGGTTGCAGGAGTCACTCGGGAAGGCGGCGGTCCAGTGAACGGTCAACCCATCGTGCTGGCTTTTTCCGGGGGCCTCGATACTTCGTTCTGCGTGCCGTGGCTCAAGGAAACCCACGGGCGTCCGGTGGTCACGGTGACGGTCGACACGGGCGGTATCGATACCGCGGCGGCCGGCGCCCTGGCGGAGCGGGCGGCGGCGCTGGGCGCCGCGGATCACATGCTCGTGGAAGCCCGCGGCGATTTCTTCGACCGGGTGCTCAGGTACCTGATCATGGGCAATGTGCGCCGGGGGCAGATGTACCCGCTGTGCGTCGGCGCCGAGCGGGGCGTTCAGGCGCGCTGCCTGGCCGACGCGGCCCGGGAACTCGGTTCCGGCACCGTGGCCCATGGGTGCACCGCGGCCGGCAACGACCAGGTGCGGTTCGAGATCGTCCTCAAGACCCTGGCGCCGGAACTGGAAGTCCTGGCGCCGGTTCGGGATCACGCCTGGGCCCGGCAGGACCAGGTCGAGTACCTGGGCAGCCGGGGGCTCCCGCTGCCGGCAGCCGGTTCGGCTTATTCGATCAACCGCGGACTGTGGGGCGTCACCATCGGCGGCACGGAAACGCTGGATTCGGCCGGGAGCATTCCCGAGTCCGCATGGGTCCTGAGCCGCGGCGCGCTCGACGAGCCGGCTCCGGCTCGCGAACTGAGCGTGGAATTTCGTCGGGGCGTGCCGGTGGCCGTGGACGGCGAGCAGCTCGACCCCGTGTCCTTGATCGAACGACTGGAGCAGATCGGATCTGCTTTCGGCATCGGTCGCGGGATCCACCTCGGCGGCGCGCAGGGCGACGGTGAGCTGACGCAGCAGCTCCATGCGATGGCGGAGCTCGACGTCGCAGCCC
>JAODVQ020151226.1:290-15270 GCA_025400075.2 Phenganax stokvisi
AGTTCCATTTGGTGGGTTTTGCAACATGGGACACATTATGGCTGCTGGTTTGTGATAAAATGGCAAGCATACAGTGTTGAATTATAAAGAAATAAGTAGTGTACTTTAGGCACTTAAGGTGCTACCCCCTAAATGGAATGGTGCAGAGTCCATTCCAGCTTTTTCAAGTATTGCTGATACTCTAAAGCTCTATAGTTAAAGCAAGAACCATCTTTGCCAAAGCATTGCATCATCATCAAACGAATGTTAGTATTGTAGGTTTATGAATTTGCCTTACCCAGAGTGCAGTTTGGTGGTGGAGAACTCCATTGACCAGTGCTTTGACACGTGATGTTTGCAGATCCTTCCAGTACATAGCCAGCATTACAAGTGTAGTTAGCAACTCCACCCTCACCGAGGCCCCCGACAGATACAGTTCCATTTGGTGGGTTTTGCAACATGGGACACATTATGGCTGCTGGTTTGTGACAAAATGTCAAATTATAAAGAAATAAGTAGTGTACTTTAGGTGCTTAAGTAGCTACCTCAAAAACAGAATGGTGGCTAGATCATTTGAGCTTTTCAAATACTGCTGATACTAAAAAACTATAGCTTATAGTGAAGCAAGAAACATTGTTGCAATTTGCCAAAGCATTGCACTACCATCACACAGAACTCTTAAATACATACAAAAATGTAGCCCAAGGTCAAAAACACTGATAAAGTGAACCACCACTTGAGGTTGCTTTTGACTTATATGTGGAATACTAGATATATAGTAGACAATACTACACTTGCATTGTCTAGGATAGAGTGTAGTTTTGTACTAAAACATACAGTACTATTCATTTTGTTGTTACATTGTAGTGGCATTGTAAGATCTTGCATATACTAAGTAATTTATTGAAAAATTGTTCTAAAATCTCATTGGTCAGAAATCATGTGACCTGCAATAATGATTATAGTGAACTGTGTACCTCCAGCCTCCACAATGTTTACTGTTGCTTTGAATAGTATAGTGTCAAGCTGAATGTTACTGGCAGCATTGTTTGGTAGTGTTATGATGAGATTAGCAACTTCAGTCCCTTCAGTCTCATCATCTTCATAAGTTTTAAGAGGGAAGCAATCTGTTCTGAGAGATTGTGTGAGGGGTCCAGGTTGATCGTTATCATCTAGCACTGGTGGAAAAAAATCTGAGCCTTCAAGCTTGAATGGACCTCCACTAAAAGGGTTCTCCACATCTGGTGCTGAAACATAAAATGAAAAACGTGATAAAGTTGACTGCCAGTCATGAGCTGCAGCTATCTACCCTTACGCACCAATGGATCTGTAGCTATATACGTTGCTACTTTTTACCTACAGCTCTGCCTCCTAGGCACTTTAGTACTGCTACTTGGTATGTATATTGGTATGTATGACGGAGAAAGCAGATAAATATATATTAGTAACTGCCTATTTCTTCCTTGATCTATTGCATACTTGCTGCATTGTCTGGCCGAGGCCGATCCGGCGATTCGAGCATTATTACTTCTACCCTGGCCGATCCAATGTTAGCAGGGCTTTTGATTTCCACGCAGACATCAACAGTTTCTCCTTCTTGAACAGTATAGGACGGAAGCACGAATCCAACTGTGATATTCTCTTGCGGAATAGGAGATCCACGCAAAAACGGAGACTTGCCTTGTGCGTAGACATCACAGATTACGACTAGTAATACAAGAAATGGTAAGCATAACCTGGAACGGGCCATCACGTCGTCTTAACCCGGCTATACTAAATAGTTGATAGCGCAAGTTGCGATTTATAGAAGTCATAGCGCATGCGCAAAAACTGGCCGGGTGGAAAACGCGCGCGATTTTTATAGCTAGATGGTGACGTGCCAGGTAAGGGATATTCTAGCGTATGGTACTCACTAATACCATCTGCTGTTTGTTTTCAGCTTGTCCTTATACCCCTTGACCTGGAGAAAGCCTATTTAAACTGAAATATGGTCGGCACTTGAGTAGGCAGAGCTAGGGCAGCTGCACACCATACTAGTCTAAAGTAGAGAAAGAGAGGTATTCTATAACCTATTGCTGTCTATAGATAGTCTTTCCCTGTGCTGTTATCTACCACTGATCATACCATTGTTAGTTATAGGAATAGTGTCTATAGTCTACAATGGGTGTAAATGCTTTAGAACACAAGGCAGTCTAGCAGAGAGTGGGATTGGTACAGCCAGATGTGCCCAGTAGTTGCTACTGAGGCTAGCTATTGTTCTTGGATAGTAGATGTGTGAGTGGGCTGAATTCTTGCTTTTAACAGAGAGTGAGTACACACACATTAATTGTTTTGCCACATAGCTTAATATTCCCAAGGGAGGTGGTAGCTGTAATATAGTCACGCATTAATATTGTGTGACTAAAAGTATGTGATATATAGTAATGCATATCTTTTTTGGTGTATTGTACTCCAAATAACATACACACATTTTGAGCTGACAAACTACTGATATAATAATATGACTTTTTTGCTAAAGAAAGTCTGCAAAGTTGAATGGTTTTTATGCTGCACCTCCTCCGCCATGCAGACATAGAGATTTGTCAAACTGAGAGTAGATAAACGTTGGGGAGAAGAGTTGGCCGGTCTCGTAGTCTTCCACTTTTCCCTCGATGACAGATTCGTTTGGATCGTGTGACTCCAGTGGTCCGCCTTGTGAGTTCCCTACGTAGTAGCAGGGACCTCTCTTCATGCCCCACGTCCTGGGTGACTTGATGGCTGACAGGTGGCGCACCTTCTCTGGCGTACTTTCATCAAATAGTTGCAGGAGTGTTTCATTGGCTTGGTTGATCACTGTTATTGGAATATTCCAAAACTGACCTACATTTATAATAATAAGAACAGATAAGGTAGAATAATAAAGATAAACCTTTAATATAATAGCTATATAATATTGAATTCTTAGTGAGTTTCCTACTATTCATACTATTAGTAGGTGTGTCTAGTTTGTGAGAAAATTTTGTTTGTTTAGCTCACCGACAAGACCATGAGAGGTTGGGGACAAGTTGTTTCCTCTGGCAATGTGCAGCCTAAGCATCTCGGGAGGCTGCTCACAGAATATCCAGAGTACAACTTGGCTAGATCCACAATTTGGTATAGAGACTCTCCAACGTCCCTTGTAGGGTCGTACACTAATCCCACCATGCTCGTATGTAGAGTTAATAGTCCTATTATTAACAGTTGCTGAACACCCGTTGTATTTTACACCAATCATGACGCAATTTCTATCGGCTCCTGATTCTACGGCATAGATTCCAATCTCACTGATCATGTTGAGTCCCTGTTGACCAGCCACTGACGAATAGAGAGCATTCACAGATGTACAAGAGTCTGAAATAAGATTGAAATGCTTCCCATCCTCTCCGTGGATCTCGTAACACATGAACTCATCTTCTCCAGGTAAAGTGACGGTAAAGAGAGGGTCTCCGATCACAGTATCATTCACTATAGTACCTACAATGTGTTGTTATACATGAAACCAACACAATGTATGTAGTATAAGGAAAGGTAGTAGTAGAGAATTGTTTTTCAGTACACATTCCACTAAAGGTCATTTCATTGGTAATACAAGGATGTTTTTGAGAAGGTTAAAGGTCTTACCAGGCTGTTCTTCTTCAATAGTGACAGTGGATGTTGTCATTTGTGCGCCGTCTATAGCTGGTAAGAAAGTGAGCATAAATTGCTCAGGCTGTTCCAGTTCAGGACTCATGATTATAGGTATTCCAACACACTCTCTCCCGTTGGTTTGTGGAGTAATTGACAGGGTCCCACTCGATGAAGTGAAATCCTCCTCATCTAATTACAAGATTTATTCTCAGATAAATCACAGTGTACTGTTGATGTAGTGGGATAAAGGAGTTCTTACCAAGTGCTGAACCACTAGATGTAATGTATGTGATTTCAAAGGTGTTTTCGATTGGATTGTTGAGTGAAACACAAACATCAGTTATGCCCACATCTTCACGGACGGTGACATCCGGAGACAGTATCTCAGGAACTGTGTGTAGTGTAAATAGAGTACTCACAATAATTTCTGTGTGTGACTTTGAGAATCTTAGCCCTTTAGTTGTAAAATGTGAATCACACTATCTATACTCAGTGCCCATCTGGTTTATTAAAATTGTTGCATAACAATGCATAAGGTTGGAATTTATTTTCACTTAAGCTCTAACATTTGTGTGGCTCTCACCGTCGTCATCTACTATAGTGACCATTGCCATCGAGTTGCCAACAATAATAGTGAAGGCCTCATCTCCTTCGAGAGCTACGTTATCATCCACCACCAGGTCGGTGAAATCAATGCAGGCAGAAGGACCTGGTACTGGAATGGTTATTTCAGCACTAGTGCCAAAGTCCGAGTCTATAGGAATTTACAATACATCATATATCATCAGAGCCTTTAGTGCAGTGTATTGTGGTATATAGCTACCTTCAGCCTGGGGTGGAGATTTCTGGGCAGTAGTGATAGTGTAAGTGATGGGTTCAGTGATGGTCACACCAATATCAACACACAGTGGAACTCCACTAGTATCATTCTCTGGTACTGTATACATTGTCAACTCAAACACTGGTTCTGGAACTGAAATTATACATACAGGTGTTTATACATGATTACATTCTGTATTGTTTGAGAAACACAATACCATCATCATCTGAGATAATGACTGTTGCTAGGGAAGGCTCCACTCTGACATCAGCACCAGTTGAAACAAGAGAAAGTTGAGCTATGAAACTCTCATCCTGAGGCTCAAAGATACTGTCATCGGTGATTGGGATCACTACCATTTCAGCAGTGTTGGATGGAGTAAAGGTGAGTGAGTTCACAACAGAGGAGTAATCTTCTGGAGCTGAAGGTAAGCATTGTATGTGTGTAGGTGTAGAATACTCTGTAACATAGTATTATAGCTAAGTAGTATGGGTGTTGGTAGTATAATGGGAATTTCTATTATTAAAGGTAAGGTAAGAATACTTGGTGTTTGTTTAACTCACTGCTCTAATGTACACTATGTGGATGGATAATATAATATACCCGGTAATCTAGAATCTTTTGCGGCAACAAAGTTTAGCAAGTATAGTCTACCTATTTGTATGGCTCTAATGTATGACTTGCTGGCATTAATAATTGTATGTATGTATGTAGAAAGTTGTGGCGCCAAAAAAAACGTGACCACATGTGGCTGGCGTGTGATGAGTACTCTACATACCTATTGCTGTCCTGTCAGCAGTAGCTACATCGACTACAACTGGACTTGTTAGTGTCCCAGACAGTACTCTTGCAGTTAGTACAACTGTTCCATCATCTTCACCTACTGAGTATTCTGTCCTTTCAAAACCTATCACAGCCACTGTGAAATGATACAACAATTCATAGAATCAGTCATGTATTGTAAATTATCATTCAAACATACCGTCATTATCTGTAATTGTAACGGTGGCTTGGTCTGGTGATCCAATGATCACCCCAGGAGTAGGTGATACTTCACTGATTGTGACTGGAAATGTTTCATCTCCTTCAACTAAGTTATCATCAGCTAGTATCACTGGTATGCAGTGTGTTTTCATTTCATTTGGTTGGAAAGTGACAGACAAGTTAAGTATGCCATAGTCTATACCAGCTGCAGGAAGAGAAAAATAGTCTATAGACCCAGGGCACAGACATACTAAGCCACCCAAACCCTATGATAAATCCTGGCTATACCCTTGATATTACAACAGAGCACTTCCCAATCTGTATGACAGATCTAAGATGTGTTATAAGGACCTCACCTGAAGCTGTTCCTTGAGATAGAGACATGATGGTGGCAGTGGCTGGCTGAGCTATCTCTCCACTGCCTTTCACACACACTTGTGCATTTGGATCTCCCTCAGGATAGGTATATTCATCCTCCTCAAATTCAATTACAAACACTGTAATGAAATATTTCAAAGTTAATAACCAGCATTCAAACTCATGTAGATATGTAACTATTGAAGGCCTTTCTGACTGACTCCTAGCTATCTATCTACAATGCCTGTTTATAACATCCAGCGAGACTCTCTAAAGCTAAACATACAATCATCGTCTTCAATAGTGACTGTTGCAGTTGATGGAGTAGTGGGAGAAAAACCATCAGGAACTGTGAACGTCACAAGAAAAGTCTCATCTCCCTCCAGAGCTATTTCATCATCCAGTACAGTAAAATTAACACAGGTTTTTTTCATATTTGGAGCAAATATGGCCACCTGTGTCTCTGCTGTATAATCACTACCGTCTTCAGCTATATAAAAAGAAATTTTGAAACAAGGAGTGGAATTTAAGTTCTTTTATACCTGATCCTGTTGACAGAGCTGTCACTGGAACTTCTAGAACAGTTGAGCGTGGAATACTCAAATTGAGACAAACTTCAGCTATCATATCTTCCTCCCCCACCACGACATTATCAGTTGAGAATGAAATCAATGGTATCACTATATTGAAAAAGAAATTGAGTTATTCCACTGGAATGTTTGAACAGAAATTATACCATCTTCACTAATGGATACATTTGCTTGAGGTGAAAAAACTGACACTCTCGGGTCCACCGGAGCTACAGTTGCAGTTAGATACTCATCTCCTTCTGATATGAGGTCTGAGAAAGTGGTTACTCTGATTGTCTGTGGGCCAGGGACTTGGGGTTGAAAGGTCACTTCTTGTGCCACTATTGGGTCGTAGTCAACACCAGCTGGATGGAGATAAAATATGTAAACACTCAACCTTCAAAAAACGTTTCTACGAAGGCTGTTGAGGGAAATAGCTTGTTTTTAAATTACGAGATGAATTACAGTGCACTTTTTATAAGTTGCTTTAGCTGTCTCTGTAGGAGGACCCAACGGCTATTCTTACCTGTTGCAGTTCCATCAGCTGTTGAAACCGTGGCAACTAGTGGACCTTCAGTTTCTCCTCTTTTGACTACTGATAAAAGCACACTGTCACCCTCTACAACTGGATATACTACTGGATCGAACCCAATGGACACCTCTGCAGAGATTAACAAAAGACACGCAGTATGTTGAACAATCATGCATGGACTACTAGTTCACCATCATCCTCAGTGATGATAACCCAGGCCGTGGTATTGGTCCCAGGGATGGTTATAGTGAATGCTTCATCTCCCTCTAGTCCAATATCATCATTATTAACAATGTTAGTAAAGTCAATGCAGGCTCCAGTCCCAGGAACTGGTATTATTATTGTTGTCCCATCACTGAAGTCTGAATCTATGAAACATTTTTTAAGTAAGTTTCTTTGGCCAATTGTAATATTTCAAACCTTCAGCCTCAGGTGGAACTTTCTGTGCAGTGTCTATCATGTAGGTCAAAGGTGAGGTAATGTTTACACCAATGTCCACACACAATAGAACACTTCCTGTATCATCCTCTGGTACTGTGTACATTGATCTGTGGAACATTGGGTTTGGTACTGTTTGGTAAAGAAACATAATCATTATGAAGTCTTAATGAGGAATATTTAGTAGACTTACTATCATCATCATTAATGATGATAGAGGCCTGACTTGGAGATATATTAATGTCTGCATTGTCGCTTGGAAGTCTGAGGTTTGCAAAAAACTGCTCGGGATCTGGCTCATAGATAGTATCATTTGTTATTGGAATTGAAATCTCCTGAGTTGTAGATCCAGGTCCAAAGGTCAGTTGTGTGGTGACACCTTCAAAATCCGCAGGATCTGTAGTGATTTATGTACTCAGTTTAAAAACTACATATAGACTGGGTAAGAGGGGTTACCTGTGGCAGTGTCTTCTCGTGTGTTAAAGTCAACTACCACCTCATCTGATAGCTCTCCTGATATGACTCCTATAAACACAGTGACTGTTCCATCATCCTCATCAACAGTGTAGGATGTGTCCAAAAAGCCAATTGTCACACCTAAAACCAATGGGTTTCATAAATTCGCCATCATTTTTCGTGAGTTTTAACATACGGTCGTTGTCAAGGATTGAAATTTCAGCATTGCTAGCATTTGGAGCTATCACAACATCATCTTGGTCGGACATGAGTGTTGTGAAGAAGACCTCTGTATTCTCTAGAATCTCATCATCTATTATAGGGATATCCACTGTTACTCTAGTCACTCCTGGTCGGAATGTAACTGTTCCAACCGTGGCATTATAGTCATCCTCTGCAGTATTTGAAATATAGAAGCATCTGATGTGTCGTAATACAGTGCTATGTACCGTCAGCAGTGTCTGGTACTGTTTGGTAGAACACACTAGTTGGAAGGTCCAGGTTTCCAACTCTGACGATGGACAGCTGAGCAACTCTATCTGTCCCTTCCGTGACAGTGTATGAAATCGGGTCAAATGATACCAAAACTACAAAGATCAAGTGAAAATAATGATCTAATATAGATGGTGAGTGGTAGAAATGTACCATCATTATCAATGATTGTTACAGTAGAAGTATTATCACCAATATTGACATCAGGTTCAGAAGTAGACAAACTGGCAGTAAATGTCTCTATGCTTTCAAGAGCACTATCGTCTGTTATTCCAACTTGGACCACAGCATTAGAACTACCTGGTTGGAATGTCACTTGCCTTGAGAGAGATATGTAGTCAGAATCACCTGAGAAAAAGAATACCTGATATAAAGATTTATAATTACAGACCATTACCAATAGCTGAACCATCAGAAGTGGCAATAGTGACAATAGTAGATCTAGTGAGATCTCCACTTCTGACTAGCATCAGATTGGCGAATTCGTCATCACACTCAGTCACAGTGTATGAGATTGGATTAAATGACACCATCGCTATATTATTAATTGGAATCAAGAAATGTAATATAGAATATTACAGTGTATATTCTCACTGTCTGTGTCTAAAATTGTAACAGTGGCAGTATCATCAACAATGTTAAGATTGTCTTCATCTGAAGTAAGTGATGCAGTGAAGATTTCTACACTCTCTATTGCAGCATCATTCAAGATTGGTACGTTGACTGAAGCTGCTGTGACGCCTGGTGAAAATGTGACTGTGGATGTTACAGCAGAGTAATCAGAACCACCTATGGAGAATGGTTGAGATATTCGAAATGTACTAATAATAGGTATCATTACTCGTTGCTGTGCCATCACTGGTTGAAACTGAAACAACTACTTCTCTGCCGAGGTCTCCACTTCTGACAAGTGAAATAACAGCATTGTCATCAACTCCCTCCGTCACAGTGTAGGATGTTGGGTCAAACATTACTATGACTGTAGATTACATGGAATAAGTGTATAATTGGATATCACAGTGTACATTCATCTAGCATTGGTTTTCAGTGAAGATTTGTGTTAAGATCTTATGTGTAGTGCAGATATACTAACCATCATTATCAAGGATTTCAACAGTTGAAACATTTTCACCTACAATAACAGTTGAATTTTTGCTGGTTAATACAGCATCAAAGCATTCTGTGTCTTCAATTTCATCATCATCAGTTATGTTTATTGGAATGGTGACTTTAGTTTCACCAGGGCCACATATTAATTCCATGTCTATCTCTTTAGCGCTATTATAGTCATTACTGTCTGTAATAAAAGAATCATGAATGGAAACTCCTTTATTTGTAACATACTTGTTGTCTTATCAATGATAGTGATACACACGGTTATCATTATTGTGTTTGTTGCATTAACACTCCTTTTTTTGACCACCATCAGATTAGCAACTCCTCCCTCAGTTACAGTGTATGAGGTTGGATCAAAGGATATCATCACTATAAATAGAATAAATATGCATTGATATCAAAATTATACTGCAAAGTATTTCACTAACAATCATTATCAAGGATTTCAACTGTTGAAGTATTTTCACCCACAACAACATTTGAATTGTTGCTGGTTAGTACAGCATTGAAGCATTCTGTATCCTCCACTTCGTTGTCATCAATTGTGGGAATTGGAATAGTAACTTCAGTTTCACCAGGGCCACACATCAATTCCAACTCTATCTTTTCGGAGCTATTATAGTCATCACTGTCTGTAATAAAAGAACCAGTAATATAAACCCTTTTATTTGTAACATACTTGTTGTCTTATCAATGATAGTGATACACACAGTTATCGTTATTGTGTTTGTTGCATTAACACTCCTATTTTTGACCACCATCAGATTAGCAACTCCTCCCTCAGTTACAGTGTATGAGGTTGGATCAAAGGATATCATAACTGTATATCAGTGAAGTTAGGGACATATAAGAATCATTGGATTGTTACCATCATTGTCAAAGATTCTGATTCTAGCTCTTTTAGGATTAATAATGACACCGCCTACAGATGTGAGCAGACTGAGGTTGGGAAAGAAGTACTCATCAGGTTCAATCACAGTGTCATTAATGATAGGGATCATCACTGGTATACTAGTGACAGTGGGTGAGAATGATAGAGTTGCCGTGGTGCTGGTGTAATCTAAATAAGCCATAAATGTTAAAGTTGGTTAAGAGAAAGAGAATTTGTACATACCATCAGGACTGGTGGCAGAATCATCACTGGTAGTGAGCAAAACTTCAACATTTTGAGTCAGCTGCCCATTGAGTACTGCTGCCATAACAGTCACTGTACCACTGCTCTCATCCACTGAATATGCTGTTCTCACAAATCCAATAGTTACTGGAGAACAAGAGGATAGTGACGCACACAAGGCTATCATCACAATGCACTATTCTAGAGCTTAGTTATTATGTCAAGAGAAAAGTGCATAGCACTATAGGGAATGTCTGGCAACACAGGACACAGAGCGTATATGGAAGTAGGTAACACTAGAATATCACAGTATTCCAATTGACTTGTTACTGTACATGAGTGTACATGTGACTAGTATTAATATCAGGGACTTTAGTTCGTAGCTGGGTAGGGGGTATTGTACACTAAGATGAAGGTGCATAAGATACCGATTATTTGACAGATGGGTGGAGAGGCGCTCCAATTCCCACTGTCCAGACAAGTCAGCATTTGTGGTCCAACTAGTACAAACCCATTGTTACAACTGTAGTTTGCAGTGCTTCCTGGTGTGGTGCCACTTAATACCACTGATCCATCCATTGGATTTTGGAGAGGAGGGCAATTAACTGCAGAGAATAAAAGTGTTGCACATACTCAACGAGTATAATGTTTTAATACCTACCAATACAATGTTATCACTATTGATGGGTGTAATTTGAGGCCTATAATAATTGCGAGAGTAGCAAGCTAACCATGCATTCAAACGGTAAAATTTTTCTATTATTATAATTATGTATAATACAATGTATGCCACCTCTGCCGTCGACCTCCCGTATTGTGCATGCTCCACATAAATCATGGGCATTTATTTTGTACGCACACCATGCACATAGCACAAGCAACAATGTTAAACATTTTGCTAGTATTATAATATAATGAGTGCTCATTTGAAACATCATTCAACCAAAAGTTACTATGGCACACATTATTAGTCAAACCTCATCCTGGTGAAATGAAACATACCTGGAATAATAACTGTGAACAAAATAATCAAATTAGACCACAGATATTCATAGAGCTATTCTGCTTACCATCGTCGTCATCGATTTTGATATTAGTCATAGCTGGATCAATGATGACATTTGACCCAACTGTTCTGAGAGATAGACTTGCAAAGAAGAGCTCAACTGACTCCATGACACTGTCATCCATGATAGGAATGGTCACAGGAATCCTAGTCATACTGGGTCCAAATGTCAGTGTAGTAGTAGTTGCACTGTAATCTGTATGTTATAACAGTATTAGTCTTAACTAACACAGAATTTGTTAGATACCTGATGGAGCTGTAGCATTTCCATCACTGGTAGCAAGTTGAACTTCAACATTTCCACTCAGCCGTCCCTCCAGTAAGCTAACCACCACTGTCACACTTCCATCATCCTCATCAACTTCATACATTGTCCTCTCAAATCCAATCCTAGGAACTATTAGACAAATAAAAATCATATCATGGTGCTAGATTCAATTGTTTAACATGGAAATTTAGTGGTTAAAAATATTGTACCTCCACAAATGGTAATTCTAAGTCTAGGATCAGGAATGACAGCAGTTCTTTCAGGACGAATGACAATAAAGAAGTCTTCCTCAGGCTCATCATCATCACTATCTCTATTGACTTGAACTGGGAATGATACAGTAGCATCCTGCCTTGCTCCACCTCTGAAATTTAATAGGTTGCCGGCTCTGATTAATGGACGGTCTTCGGGTAGATTTAATGTTACGTAATCTCCAGGAGCTGCAGTTATAGGAACAAGTGAAAAATAGCAAATTGTAGAATTGACATAAGAATTTCATTGAGTTATGTTCTGACCTCTTGCAGTTCCATCCTCAGTGTTGACAGTAACCCTAGATTGTTCAGTAAGATCCCCAGATCTGGTACATGTCACTGTGACACTACTTCCTTCTAACACACATCCCTCAGGTACTGAACACGTCACTGCAGTACCTATAAAATGCACAAGAGATTTTAAAAACTACTTTTCTCTATAATAAACATGGTATGTTTTACCTGATACGGGCTCTAGTTCCATCCCACCAGCTAGAGCATAGGAGTTTTGAAGGCCAAATCCATATGTATGGAGAAAGATAGCTCCGTCATCATCTTCATGGTAAATGTGGTGATACTGATTATCAAATTCTTTGCTGATTCCATATCCGCATATTACAGACCCCTCGCAATATATAGCATTCCACCTGGACGAATTTGATTCAAGTGGAGCGTTGTCGAAAATGATTCTGTCTGGTTGAAAGAATCTGCTCGAGACGGTGACACTGAAATAGTGTCTGAGTATTTCTCCAGCTATTACTGTGACTGGTACCAGATGATAGCAGCGAAGGTACTGCACTTTTGGAGGAATAAGTGACATGAAAGGGTCTCCAAATTCTCCACCGTTGCATGAAGAATCAACCGAATAGCCAAAGCTGTACTGGGTTACAACTACTGGCTCGGATGACTCCAAACAACAATATCTGGGCTTGTAGTTTGCAGGACAAAAGGAGCTGTGAGTTGAAAACTGACCCCAGTTCAAACCTGGTGAACCACTCAGTGTCCTTGAATAGTTAAGCATTGGTGAATTAGATCCTTCATCCACACAAGTAATATTAACTTGTGTGTTGTCTGATATGGTTGCAAAACGGTAATAGTCGCCACTCATTCTACCACTGAGAGGGTTTAGTAGGTGAGTTTTGCCCCATGTAGTGTGTGGTGGTATCTGAGCTGCTATGAGATCACATGCAGTTCTTCTGATGGTAACCTGTCCACACTGATGCCCAGATATTACTACCAGGGGCCTTGTACTACTGATTATAGTTCCTGTGTAATCTTCACCGAATCTAGCAACGAATAGAGTTTTCCCAGCTTGGATAGATGTTGAGCCATCGTCTAGCCAATTTGATTGAGTTGCAGTTTGATCTGGACCGAAGTTTGTATTTTCAAATGCACCACTTCCACTGACTGTTCGAGATGGTCTGACAGTAACAACGGTATCATCATCGCAAGTAATGATCAAGAATTGACTAGCTCGTTGTAAGCTATCGCCTGGGTCCTGGTCGGTAGAAAGAACGACGTAGTTGTACCGGAGGTAATTTCCTGGTACGGTCATACCATCGCAAGGAAGAGCTAAAAATCCGTCCGTCGAGCGAAACTCGTCGTTTATGACTTGTATGGAGATCTTTTTGTTGTTTTTAGTTTGCACTATAATAGCTTTGTCTCTCTCTGTTATGCTCGTCAAATACACGTCATCGGCGGGAAAATTGATGCGCGTTACTTGACTCGAATTCACTTGATGCGCGGTGGTTACGAGATTGCCGCCAAAATTCGTCGTAACATCGAACTCGACCAATTCTTCTTCTTCCGTCGTTACTAATAAATACGCATCTGGAACCGTGAACAACGGATCTCTCGGCAGGACGTTCTGCATGAATCCAACTAGAAATCTCGAACCCCGCGAATTGGGATTGTTCGGATCTGCGCGATAAAAGATTACACTTTAGTTAACGCAAAGAGCTAATGTTTTTCTATGCGCAAATAGCTATTATCGCTGTGTTCTGTGCTTACCAGATGGTAGAAGGTCAGGCCTGATACCTGCATAAGCTAGGTCAACTAGCATCAATATTGCAACAAAAACAATATGCACTTTATCCATACTATAATCCAACTTTGCAGCTGCGAGGCGATGGAGACCAACATTCGCAGCCTGCAAAGCTCGGTGCGACAGCTAAGGTTTTATACCGCGCCAGTTTCGCGGCAACCATCTCACGTATGCGCCTCGCGTCGTAGTTTGCCAAGAGTTTTGGCTGTTGAACAAGTCTCGTGTAAGTATACTTGATTGATGAATGCGCATTCCTGACTCGGAGTTTGGAAGCTGTCCAATTCGCCAAGGCGATAGGCCGCAGCCCTAACTCTTTTGAGGAATTACGCTCGTAATTCTACAGAAGTTACTTCCATAATTGTAGAATTTTTATTCTTTGCCAAATGAATACCTACGTTTTATGGCGATATTCACACGTGTATATTTAGATAATACGCGTTAATTTATAGCTTCAATATTTTTACCGATTAGAAGCGCATGCACCACTTGTTTCGCAGCACCAGCATTTTGAGTCGATGCGCATGCGAACTCGTTTCGCAGCGCTATATGAATCTAGGCGCATGCCATTCGTTCGCAAATATTAAAACGCGCTGTGCTATAATACAAAATTATTTATTGTCATATCTAAACTATAATAAGAATTAACAGAGTTTGTTGTGATTTATTAACGACTAGCTCCATCATCAATTTCACATCTAGATTCATCAAACATGGAGTAAGTAAATGATGAGGAGAAGAGGCTTGTTGTCTCGTAATGAGAGAATAGTCCTTGAATAACTGATTCCTGTTGGTCATGCGATGTCGAGGGTCCACCCTGGTTGTTCCCTACGTAGTAACAAGTAGCACTAG